>CAUYPK010161625.1:0-25958 GCA_963574355.1 Loris lydekkerianus
CCACCCCCCGCGACCGACAGCTCACCCGCCAAGCGCCGCCCAGCCCCCACCCGCGCCCCACCACCCTCTCCCCCTCCCTACGCCTCCCCCTCCCTCCTCCTCCCCCTACATCCATCTCTCCCTACATCCTCCTCTCCCTACATCCTTCTTTCCCTACATTCTTCTCTCCCCACATCCTTCTCCCCTACATCCATCTCTCCCTACATCCTCCTCCCCCTTCATCCATCTCTCTCTCCATCCATCTCTTCCTACATCGTCCTCCCCCTACATCCTCCTCCCCCTCCATCCATCTCTCCCTACATCCATCTCTCCCTACATCCTTCTCCCCCTACATCCTTCTCCTCTTCCTACTCCTTCCCCTACATCCTCTTCCCCTTCCTCCTCCCCAAGACAAAGAACACAAAGGACCTAGTTGCCTCACCCTTGGGAGCTTTTTGCCAAAGGTCCCTAACTCACCAAAGACTTCCAGGCAAGCTGTGGAATTTGCCAGCATCCTATGGCCTCATATAAAAAGGGTATCTATCTTCCTGGGGGGTGTCGGGTTGGAAATGCCATCTTTGCACTGCCCAGGCAGGTTGCTGTCCCTTTCAATAAACCTGACCTGAACCTTTTCGTTCTCTCCCCGTGTCATATCTGGGCGCCATCACTTAAACTTTTCAGAAGTCACCAGCTTCCTTATTGATAGAAATCAAATGGAGGGACCCACCCATAGAACCATCTACCCAAATTGAACCAACCCTCCCAGGAAGAAATGCATAGAATGTCCCACCCAGGAAAGAGGGAATGTGCCAACCACCAACTACTCTTCCAACCCTTTAAATTTCCATCCACCTTAACCCACGTGCTGACTTACTTGTCAAACTCAGCTCACCTGCACCTGGGTGGAAATAAAGGCTGATGTTGCCCACACAGAACAGTTTCCTTTCATTCACCTTTCAGAACAATGTGTTATTTTCGGTCTTACATGTGAAAGATGGAGTCAGAGAGAGATTAGAAAACGCTATGTTACTGGCTTGGTAAATGGGCCAAGAACCAAGGAACACAGGCGCCTCTAGAATCTGAAAAGGTGAAGAAACAGACTCTTCCCCTGGAGCCTCCAGAGCCTATGCAGTCCTGTTGACACCTTGGTGTAGCCAAGTGAGACCCATTTCAGACTCTTGACCTCTAGAAACATAAGATAGTAAATATGTTGAAGACAAGGTGTGTAGTGATTTTTGACAGCAGCCAAAGGAAACTAATCAGGCAACTCTATCTCCTTAGTTGGGATGCTTTTCTGGATCTCAGTTTGTTTACTGACCTGCAATGCAGATAATGTAATCCTGTCTGCAGCATTGAGTTGTTGTGAAGCCAGAACACAATGTGAGTCAAACGCACAATGTGCTTCCTGCCGTAGTCTGCACTCAGTTAACAGTAGCTATTGCTTCCTTGAATCCTTACAAGTGGCTGAAGAGGTTGTTGTTATTATTCCTGTGAACTAAAATAAAATCTAAAGCTCCCCAGTCCACTGATGGACCCAGGAAGGAGTAAGGGCCGTCATTACCTTGGGAAAAGGGCTGATTGAAAGAGGCAAGTGCTAAGGCCCTGGGGCAGGGCAGTGCTTGGCACAGTTGGGGAAGGGGAGTGTGACTAAAGGCCCCTCGTTAGAGGGATAGAGGGGACAAATATGCCCGGGGTCTTACTGGGCATATTTACTGGTTAGAGTAGGGCCACTTACTGGCCACTTACTGGTTAGAGGTAGGGTTTTATTTTGATTTGGGAAGCCAATGCAAAGTTTTGGGCAAAGGAGACACCATCTAATTTAAGTTACAAATGTGATAAAGAAAGAGCTCAGGAAATACCACCCCAAAATATGACTCCTTTCTATAAAGAGTATTTTGAATTAAAGGCTGTTACAGATCAACAGGCCTTAAAAGGGGCTTTCCCTCTACCTGCATAAACCCATCAGAAAGAGCAAACAACTTCCCTGCCCCTCCCTGTTATCTCAGTAAATTTCAGGAACGATCAAGAATGTAACCAGACCCCCACCAAATCATTTTAAATATAGTACCTGTCTCTCAGGTTAGTTTCTAGAAAGAATCATTTACAAGCCTATCTGTTCCCACCCCTCATTCATTCATTCGCCCAAGTGTCCCTTCATCCTCCCTAGCAAGCATTTACTGTCACTCCACAGAACGACCTGTATTCCTCATCTCTCCCTTCCCCTTTAAATAAATTCTTGGACCCCATTGTCATACTGGGTGATCACTCTGTGATCCTTTGAGCACCATAAATAAGTCTGCTTCTCTCCTTCATCTGACTTATTGCTGAGTTCATCTTTCAGTGGGCCTTCCAGGGTAAAGGGGAAGTTTCCCCACATCCCCACAAGAACACATTTTTTAAAAGACACTGGTTAAACTGAGCTCTCATTGGCTTCTGGGGTTGCCTGAGGCTGCTGGAGGTTTGAGGAGGCTTCCCCCCAAAGAGGGAAGCACTGCAGGTGAGAGGAGAATCAGCCTAGGGCACTGCAGGTGAGAGGAGAATCAGCCTAGGGCAGGGGGCCAGCGGCCTGCGGAGCTAAACCACAGCCGGGGGAGTTGCTGCTGCCACTGATTAGTGAGGGTAGCTGATGGGTTTATCAGTCCTTCCATCCAAATTGTATGATTTAAACAGTGTTGAACTTGCCTCTAGGAATTTCCAAACCTTCTTGTAAGAATGGTGTGTCTTTATAGTGAAATGATAGAAAAACTTTTAACTGATGGTTGTTTTTCTGGTAAGGACTAACTCAATCTCTCTCTGCCCGTTTTCTTTTTCTCTTGCTAGTGGCATCCTCTCCCTTCCCCCCCCCCCCCCCCCCAGGGATGTCTGCCTTCACAAATGACCCAGAAACCAAGCAGATGAAAAGGAAATGTAAATTTTCTTTACAAATCGCCAGACCTCTTAACTAGAATTTAGAATTTTTTCCTGAAAAACTCCCAGAGGAACAATAGGATATGAACAATCAGGCCACAGGACTGGAAACGTCTGGAAAAATGTCTGTCTTCAACCTTGCCAGAGGAAAAACACACCACGTTTGCATCCCGATACCTTGTGAATTTGGCTGCAGTTACCTTTTGGTCCCCCTTAAATCCAGCAACAGCATGCCGTTGACTGTGGGCATTCTTTCTTTCTTTCGGATGCCAGGCCATCTCCCTGCTTTCTCTCCCTCTTTCCTCTCTCACTCCCTGTCTCTTTCTAAGATAAAATAAAGTCCATACTTTTATATCCTAATCTTGGCCCAGGGAAATTCTTTTCGTGTCCTACATAGAGCACCTACTGAGATTTCCACCTTGAACTCATCTGACTTGTTGAGACCCCTGTTTTAATCAGAAGGGCCTCATCCCACTCTGCCTACCCTAAGAGTATTTGTAGACAAGGAATTGTGGCTGGGAATATTTCTTCCCTCAGTCCCATGATGACCTGTGCACCTGCCCATAGGATTTTTGCATTTTCAATTTGCAGTAGATAGAGCAGTACCTGAAAGTAATTTGTCTCATGAAGTGTCCAAGTCTCAGCTTTACGTCTTACACATGTTACTGTTTCCTCACTGAACCTAACTTATCTGAAAGTCTTATTAACCTCTGTCATTTGATTTTGGGGCTGAAAAGGCATAATACTTGGCCATGGGGTCTCAATTCGATGTGCAGTAGAAACTCTGTAAATTGACCATCCAAGGAACGGCAGCAAACTGGTCAACATAACAGAGGTGGTCAACATAAGGAACTAGGCTTGCTATACTGATACCTACATTTAGTGCATGTCCAGGCTGTGAAAATTAGGTCAACGTAAGGAGGTGGGCAATGTAGGGAGGTGGTCAACTACAGAGATTCTTCTGTAATTAAAGTTGAGGTTTTTTATTTATTTATTTATTTATTTATTTATTTTTTATTATAGATAAAAATATGCACCATAGATGTGGCCCAACCCATCACCCTCCCTCCATAAAGTTGAGGTTTGAAGCAAGAAAATTATTCTCTTTCACTTGTTTTTTTGTTTCCTAAATGATATTTAAGGAGAGCAAAATGTTTCTGCTTCCTAGTAAGTTAATTAAAAGTTTCTGGACAAGATAGGACAGCTTTTCAAAAAGCAATGTATAGGCCAGGCACTGTTGTTCACGCCTATAATCTCAGCACTCCAAGAAAGCCGTGGTGGGAGGATCCCTTGGGCTCAGGAGTTCAAGAACAGCATAAGCAAGAGAAAGAACCAGTCTCTACTAAAAATAGAAAAATTAACTGGCCATCATGGTGGGCGCCCGTAGTCCCAGCTACTTGGGAGGCTGAGGCAAGAGAATTGCTTGAGCCCATGAGTTTGAGGTTGCTGTGAGCTATGATGTCATAGCTCTCTACCGAGGGTGACAAAGTGAGACTCTGTCTCAAAAAAAAAAAGGAGGATTTGCTGGTATGGTGTAAGCTTTGTCTTGCATGGCCTTAGGCCTCTTAATGAGTTACAAAGGACATCTCCAAGAAGGGAAGGAGGCAAAAAGAGGCATGTGTCTGATCTCTCTTCTTTTAGTCAGCAACTTAGCTTTGGGGTACTTCTAGGTTCTCCTTGACCAAGAGTGGGTCCACTCAGTCAACCAGGAGTGCTTAAGATTTTATTTTAGTTCACAGGTTTTAGAAATGTCCCAGAAAAGTGAGGCAGCTCTTGTCCCTAAGTCATTACCTTGCACCCATGAAGTACATTTAGCGTATTTCTAATACATGAATCTTATCACTTTCCATCTCCATAATGTTCACAATCTTCCCCACCTGCCATGTTTTGAGCCTTCCATAATTCTTCTTTCCTCCCAGCTCCATGACTCTTGCTTATGTAAGCTTTATCCCAAGCATTTCATTCTTTTGCCCTCAATGACCAGGACATTCATTTATGCGATTCAAACCACACTGCCCATTGCATATGGCTTTAGTATTGCTCTTTGACTATTCAAATCTAAGGCCAACTAGATTGCAAAGTCTTTGAAGCAAGGGAGACCTTATCTTCAACCTGGTTCCACCTTCTGTAGTAATTAACACAGTTCCAAGCCTCAGTTTTCTTATCTGAACATAGTAATAATAATTAAAATGAATAATAACACTTACTTATAAGACTATGTTAAATGTGTTAGTACATAATTCCTGGATATACTTAGGGACCATTCAATAAATTCGAGGCTTTTTTTTTTGAGATGAGGTCTTCATACACCAGGCTAGTCTAGAATTCCTAGGCTCAAGAGATACTCCTCTCATCCCCTCCTATTTTCGCTGCTGTTTTTAAGAATTGAATCTTTCTGGTTGGTTACTTACCATTTTTATAACTGGTAATGATACTTAGAATTTGCACGGAATTTTGTAATTCCAAAACTTCCATGCTTAGTCTGAGCATAGAAAATTTAGTAAATTATTTAAAATGCAGAGAAAAATGTAAAATTACTACTAATTTTATCTCTCAGAAACAATTTTCTGTATTTTTTCAGTTGAGATCATTATTGTACTTTTTTATATCTTGACTTTTACAAATTAAAAAGTCCATACTAACTTTATCATTGATGTTTATATGCACTCCATGCCATGGCTACATTATAATTTATTTAACTATACTCGACTTCTGAACAACTGCACTGCTCGCCAGTTTTAGTTATTACATATTATTACGAATATGTAATGTCATATGACACCATGTGCTTTCATCTTATCCATTCTATCTTCCTACAAAGGATATGACTTGGGGTAAAATAATCACGTCTTGTCATTTTCTGTTTCCTGTTCATATTGAAAAGGTTGTCCTTGTGAAAATTACAAAAATAACATGAAAATACCTAATCCTGCAATTTGCTAGTAACAGTTAAAGATCAATCCTGTAAATTCTCTTGCTGGGTACCCTGTGGATTGCTGTTTTCACAAGCCATTAAAGAGCCCAGCAGACCAAAAGGAAATATAAATTTTCTTTGCAATCTCTAGATCTATTGACTAAATCTGCCTTTTAGAATTTGTTCCTTTAGCCTCAAGTGGTTCCTGAGTGTCCTCAACAATGGCATATGAACATGAGATCTCAAGACTGGAAACAGCTGGGAATATGTCTGCTTCAACCTTGTTGGAAGAAAAATGGTCACAGCATGCGCATCCACAATACCTGGTGATCTGGCCATAATTACCTTTTTTGTCCCCCCCTTAAATTCAGCTATTTGCTAGACCTCAATTGCGGGCATTCTTTCTTTCTTTGAGATGTTATGCCATCTCCCTTTTCTCTCTCTCTCTTTCCCACTCTCTTCCATTCTGTCACACCCTTTCTCTTTCTAAGATAAAATAAAGTCTATACTTTTATACCCTAATCTTGCTCTAGAGAAATGTTTTTCTTCCCCTGCATGGGGCACCTAGTAAGCTTTCCATCCTAACAATATTAAACCATGAACTTGTTGGGGGGCTTAATGTGTCCCTACATAAACCCTTCTCTCCCTCAACAAATGACACAGATGATCTAGTTAGACCCACCCCCAAAGAAATTCACACCAAAGGACTTTTACCCCCCCTCCCCCCAAACCCTCAGGCAAGCTGTGGAATTTGCTCACCCACCCCCTGGCCCCATATAAAAGGGATCTCTAACTGCCCACAGGTGCAGATACCACCTTTCCACTGCCCAGGAGGGTCGCTGTCTCTTTTAATAAACCTGGCCTGAACATCACCGCTCTGGTCTCCTGGCCAGCTGCTTACACCTTTCAGAACTGATATTTACTTAGAGTTATCTTCACAGAACTGAGAACAGGCAGAAAGCACTATGGTGGTTTTTACTTAACGTGAACTGATTGGACCCTGCCTCTGTTCTGAACACTTACTTCTTAAAGACCAAAATGAAAATCTTGTACTTTCCCCTAAATATCTAATTATATGGTCCTCCTTAATGAAACACATCCAGCATATTTTATGTGTTGTTGGCTTCACCTGGTTTTATGTTAGCTTAGTTTTTCAGCATTACTTTTTAAATGCAACAAAAGTCCTGTGTTAAAATGAATTTTTCTTCTTCTTCTATCTAAAATTTACCTCTTAAATTCAAATGAATCTCCAACTTATAAAAACTGCCTCAAAGTTAAAATTGATTTTCTTTTTATATAGTTTATACTTTTAAAAATTATGATTTTTTGGCAGTGCTTAAAGCTGAAGCGGCTAGGCACCAGCCACATACACCAGAGATGGCGGGTTCCAAACCGGGCCAGGCCTGCCAAACAATGACAACCACAACCAAAAAAATACCCAGGCATTGTGGCAGGTGCCTACAGTCCCAGCTACTTGGAAGGCTGAGGCAAGAGAATCGCTTAAGCCCAGGAGTTTGAGGTTGCTGTGAGCTGTGAGCTGTGACGCCATAGCACTCTACCCAAGGTGATAGTTTGAGGCTCTGTCTCAAATAAATAAATAAATAAATAAATAAATAAATAAATAAAAAGTATGATTTTTTTTTTTTGTTTTTAAGATAGTCTCACTCTGTCACCTGGGTACCGTGCCTTGGTATCATCATAGCCCACAGCATTCTCAAACTCTTGGGCTCAAGCGATTCTCTTGCTTCAGATTTCCTAATAGCTAGGACTACATGCACCCACCACAATGCTCACCCAGTTTTTCTATTTTTAGTAGAGACAAGGTCTCACTCTTGCTCAGGCTGGTCTCGAACTTCTGAGTTCAAGCAACCCATCCACCTTGGCCTCCTACAGTGCTTGGATTACAGGTGTGAGCCATTACTTCCAGCTCCCCAACATTAGGATATTTGTGACATGTATCTATTACATATCAAATCACTCAGAACTTATGTTTGTTTATTCCATTTTCTCTGTATTTTAGTATATTGCATACTAAGTGATGAAATGATTATAATTCAATAGTAATGAGGAAAACAATCAATAAAACAAATTTTGAGGGGGGTGCATGAAAACCAAGGTATAAGATGCCGAATTTTTTGTGGTTCAAAGGGAGCAGTTAATAGAGCATGGTCTGATCTGTTGTTACATTGGTATATTCTAATAGGATTTCTTATCTACATTTCCATTTATGCTTTTTTTTTTTGCAGTTTTTAGCCGGAGCCTGGTTTGAACCTGCCACCTCTGGTATATGGGGCCAGCGCCCTACTTCTTTGAGCCACAGGCGCCACCCTCCATTTATGCTTTTTACTCCCCACTTATCCAACTATTATGAATATTTTAATACACTAACTGAAAGGGGTTATAATGTCATATAGAAATCACCAATTTTTAAAGAATAAGATTTTGAATAGACAGTAAAAGACATTAACCATAATTTGAACAAAAGAGATTACAAACAACCTAATTTTTATATCCTTTAATTATAATTTATATTTCTTCTCCCCAGGATGTAATGTTTTAGATTTCATCTTAAAATACATCAATTTGTACAACATAATGTGATTTTTTTTCCTTTTTGAAACCTGTTACTAGTTGAGGATTAGCCTTTCAATCAAGGACATCTTAGAACCAATAAAAAGTGAAGAGAAACAAACTGTTAAGATTGGTTATGTTTGAAAAGTAGGGCAAGAGATTTTCCATTTTCTTCTCTCTTCTGGTCTGTTTTTTCTATGGTGAGCATACATTACTTGTGTCATAAGAAAAAACAAATAAAAATATAAACACTATTAATATTATTTTATATCTTTCTTTGGTGGGGGAGAGGATGACTTAACCTCAGTCTCTAACTTATTGATAATTTTTTTTATTTCATATAATGAAAATAAGAAAAATTTCAAGGTCATCATAGGTCCTCATGTGATCCAAGCCTGCTCTCGGGGATCTGAAGTTTGTAGAGACTTCTGGAAGCAGAAACAGAATAATGAAATCTAAGGGCATGAAATGTGCTGAAAGGTAGGCAAGATGGTGAGTGGGCAGCCAGTGAAACCTTGTGTGGGAAAATTGGCAATTTTCCATGGAAGTTATATATTAAAGTAGTTTTTTAATATTAGAAAAGCCTACAAAATGTAACCATTTGAGTGGATTAGTCAGCTAATCCACTTTTGTGCTAAAAAACTTTTGTACAGTGGGATGGATCTCAAAATGTAATAGACTTTACCACACCACATCTTGGATACTCCAAATATCCTGCGTCAATCGTTATATACTCTACACATATAACACTCACATGTACCCCTTCAATATGTAAAATATTATGCATCAATTATTATGGACAGAGAACAGGGCAAGAGAAGGAAAAGTAAAACATAAAATAGAAACAAGAATAATAATAATAATAAATAAATAAAGAATAAGAACAAACCGGCAGTTCCTGATAGATAGGAAACTGCCTAACTCCAAGATGTTTTGGTACAGCTTATAAGGCTCTTATTGGACAACAGGACCCCAAGATGAGTGCACACTAGATCGTACGAGCTAGGTGTCAGAACACAGGTGCACCTGTGGTTTGGGTACCCTAAAGTTGACCTTTTGAATGTCATGTCCTTCATTGTAATATCATTTACATTTGCCACCATCCTTGCATATAATTAAAAATGGAATTGTGGGAACTATTATAGGATAGAAGTTTTATAACATAGCTAATGCATAATTACAAGTTAAGAAATGCATAAACAGTAGAAGTAGACGGAAGCTAAGGATTAGGGAACCAATACAAGGGGGAACGTTTGTAAAGGGGTCCTCTCACTCTTGATGGAGAGGGAGTCCAATTCCCCTCTTTGGAATGTACTTTTTGCTTAAAAAGAAATAAAAACTGTGCTGTTAGCTTGCACTTGCTTGCTTTGTGGTTTTGTGCTGGTTGAGTCAAAGAGCTTTCAGTTTCTGGGAATCACTTGCTACTGGTGCCCAGGGAAAGCCCAAATAAACCAGGGCTGGGGTCTTTGTAGCCACCTGACATCAATACAATAAAAAAAGTCTAGCAATAAAACAAAATTCAAAGAGTATTCCTCAAGGAACAAATAAAATGATAATAAACCGTCATGCAGCAAATACAAGATAAAGTAGCATTAGCTTATAGCAGAGGTGTAGTAATACTATCTTTAGACCTCAGAATTATTTTTCTTAAACACTAGCCTGGCAAGTTTCTTTTTTTTTTTGTAGGTTCAACTGGATAAAGTGCCTTGCATGGAATCTGGCTACAGGATGTTTATATACTGTGTGTGATAACTATTGTTATATATTCGGCATTCTATCAATATTGAGATCATTACACAATTGGCCAGAGCATTACTCAGGACTGTGGGTCTTGGCAGATATCTTGCTCTGGAAATTAGAAAAATATTCATGCATTTCCTTTTTAAAGCATGCAACAGCACTCTGGACTTTCAAATCATCAGTGTAACAAGTCATCTTGTATAAACATACTTTCCCAGAGTAATCAGACTCATCAGTAATTTGCCTTTTCACCCCAGGCCATCCGGAAATTCTGTCACAGAGAAAAAGCCCAAGTGCACTGTGGTTTTTCCCTTTCCAATGTTTATTTTATAATTTTTCATCTTCTTTTTTTTCTCCTTAAAAAAATAGTTTTCCAGTGTTCCAAACTGCTTCCCGCTGACAGAGGGTAAAATGAACATGGGTCGCCCGTGTTCTCCCTGTTCAGGCAGCTCTAGGCAGGGCTGGTTTGTTCTCTGAGCTGTGCCTCAGTGTGAGCCAGCTGCAGGCGGCTGCAGGGGCGGCCAGCTCACAGTGCCCCAAAGCTCCCTCCCAGCATGGGGACATTCCCTCTGCTCAGAGCGCAAAGCCTACTCAGCTGGTGCCTAGGCCTGGCTGTAGACACAGGCTGGGAAGGATGGCAAGGGAGAGAGAAGGAGCAAACCGTCAGCTCTTACCTGCAGTGTCAGGGCCCTGTCTTCTGCCTCCCCGCCAGACCAGCAGGGACAGTGCAGTCAGGCTGCCTGGTCGATGGCCCCAAGTGTGCAGCTGCAGGCCAGCTGCACTGCTCTCGCCTGCGGAACTATAAATAAGGCATGCCCGGGAGCACCAGCCAGGCCTGGGAGATAAGAGCCCAGCCCTGGTCCTCACGCCTTTTAAGGTCTCCAAATTAAAGGAGCCCCAGTTCCCAGATGGGAGGAAGGGGCTGTTGCGTCCCTATTTGTCCTGCTTGCTTCAAGGACACCCCAGGCCTTACACATTCCAGCCATCCAAATAGCTGCTGAAGTGGTAAGGCCACCAGCCCCAGGAAGGGACTTTGCTTTGTGAAACAGAAAGCAGAGGCTCCCAGCAGGCTGCTGGCAACACCACTCTGCTCCAGGGTAGCGGCATCAGAGGCACATGAGTGGGAGGACACTTTCCCTAGGCCACATGGTGCCTCTGTGGTCTGGGAAAGGAACACCCAACATGTGGATTTGTAGCACTGCCTCTTGGAAAAAGCTCACTGACCGTCTCTCCTGGCTTAGCAGGGCATTTCCCTGGGTGAAGGGATTCTAGCGAAGACCAATGGATCCGTTTAATAAAAGCCAGGTGTGTGTGAAACCATGGCGTGCAAAGCATTTCCAGAAAGCCCTCTCCCTCCCTGTCCTCCTCACTTATGCATGAGCTTAAGGATTTTTCTGAGCAGCAAATCGTTTTCTCTATAGAATTAAAACAGCAATATCTCACCCAAACCTTTTTTCAAAGTATATGCTGGAAGAGGAAAGAGAAACCCAACTTGGGGGAGTAATAGCTCCTGACTTACCCTTAAATTTGTCATTTCCGGGTATGCTGAGAAGACATCTGACCCACAGCTGGGGGTCAGCCTCTTCCGAGGACTATTCGACAACAGCTGTCTGTGTTGTCAAAGCAATTTGACAATTGCAATTGCAATTTGACCACAGCAATTTCAGGCCTAAAGATTTATCCCAAAAGAATCATAGATACCAGCAGAGATAGGGCTACAAGGACATTTCTTGCAGCTCTTTTTTTTTTTTTTTTTTTAATGAGAAAAAGTTGGAAACTAACGAATTGGCTAATAAGATGGAACCAGTTAAACAAGAAATAATATATAAAAAAGCAAAACACTCAGCAACCTTTAGAAATGTCACAGAAGAATATATAATAACATAAGAAGAATATATATGATATGCTGGCAATGAAATAAAGTCACTTTAAGGAAAAACTGGAATAGGTATAATATGAAGTTATTACACGTAGCCCTCTCTCCCTTCCACATGTCCTGAAAGGTAGAAATACCCCAAAGGGTGGATGATGGCCATGGCTGGAGGATAGAATATGGCTTGCTTTATTTTCTTCTTTGGCTTATTATATGCAATCTCTAAATTGTTTACAATAATCTTATATTACTTTTCTAAGAAAATTACTTCATTTAAAATCTAAGTTTCTGAGAATCAGAAGACAGCTTTTTGTGTTTCTCTATAATAAATATGAATGTTTTTTAGGATTATAAAGTTCCTTGGGGTCTCCCCAGTTTTTGGAGGGACCCATGTAAGGCTCAGAAGCTGTTTCCATGCCAATGATATGATGAGGCTGAGCCTGTAGAAGCCTTGAACAGCTCCTGTCAAGGCAAAGGTTAAGTCAAGAAGAAAGAGACAAAGAAAGAAAAAGCATTAAGAGAAAGAAGAAAATTAAGAAACTTTATACAATATGTGCATGGTTATTTTTATCACCCCAAGTCACTTTTATCTGATCTAACACATCCCAATTTATGTTCTGACCAAGACATAACAAAGGCACATCTTTTATTTAGAGCTGCAGTCTCCACCTTTTTGGGCACCAGAGACTGGTTTCAGGGAAGAGAGTTTTACAGGGTGTGGAGTTCGGGGAGAATGGTTTTGATATGAGTCTGCAAGCAATTTATTTACTACGGTCTCTGTGCATCAAACCTCCCTACTAATAATAATTTGTATTTGCAGCAGCACCCTGGTGCTCGCATCACCACCTCAACTCCTCCTGAGATCACTGGGCATTAGATTCTCATAAGGAGCACCAACCTGCTACATGTACAGTTTACAGTAGGTTCACAGTCTTATGAGAATCTAATGCTGGAGCTGATCTGACTGGAGGCGGAGTTCAGGCAGTGATGAGAGTGATGGGGAGCAGCTGTAAACATAGATGAAGCTTTGCTTGGTGGACACCATCACCTCCTGCTGTGTTCTCAGTTCCTAATGCGCCACAGATAGAATCAATACTGCTCCATGGCTCGGGGGGTGGGGACGGCAGATTTAGACAATATACATATTCTGACGATGAATTCATTTTGTAAAGTCACTTTTTATTTCGGTAATGACCTCCAAACCTGACTGTGTGATATGGAACACATTTTAGTTGATACGTATCTTCAGAAGGGGGGACCCTACTCCCAACCTGGCTCCTGGGGTTCATGGTCCAGAAAGCCCTAAATCCTTTTGTTTTCTCTCTTCTGTGATCAGAGACCAGCATGGGATTGCTGCCTGGTCTGAGGCTTGGGATGGGGCAGTTTGAAGCTGTTGTGTTGGGTTCTAATACAATTGGGAGCTCTGTAACAGATATACCCTGGGAGTCAGAACCTGGAGGCTGAGGCCACCACCCCCTGCACTGTGCCTTTGAATTGTCAGTGTCAATGCCCTTCCTGGACTGCCCTAGAGCTAGGGGACTAGCTCTGGCTGCCTACCTCAGATCGCAGCCAGCTGACTCATGAGATGTGTTCTATGGATGTCTGCTACGATGGGCACTTCCAGCCTTAGGCCAGCCCATGGGATGAGGTGAAGTTTCCTGACAGACGAAAGAAATCAGCTGACATGGTGGCTCACGCTTGTAACCCGAGCATTCTGGGAGGCCAAGATGGGCAGATTGGTTGAGCTCAGGAGTTCAAGACCAGCCTGAGCAAGAGTGAGATCTCATTTCTACTAAAAATAGGAAAACTAGCCGGGAGTGTGGTGAGTAACTATAATCCCAGCTATTCAGGAGGCTGAGGCAAGAGGATCGCCTCTTGAACCCAAGATATTGGGGTTGTGGTGAGCTAATATGATGCCATGGCAGTCTACCCAGGGTGACAGAGTGTGACTCTGTCTCAAAAAAGAAAGAAAGAAAGAAAGAAAGAAAGAAAGAAAGAAAGAAAGAAAGAAAGGAAAAGAAAGGAAAAGAAAAGAAAAGAGAAGAGAAGAAAAAGAGAAGGATGAGATCGGTGCTGGGAAGCCCCATGAGGGACTTCTTTTAAAGAGAATTGGGGCTGAGAGCATCGAATTGGGGTGCCCATACAACCATGGACTTTCTGAAATAGCTCAGCAGTTTGTGGGGGCTCTTCCCTGACCTCTGGGCATAGCTCCCAACTGAGGAAGAGGAAAAATAATTTCTGTCTACCCTTCACAAGGTTTTAGCTGGGATATGCTGGAACAAAAGACAGATTAACAGGAGAAAAACACAGAAGTTTAGTAGCATGGATACCTTTTGGGCATATGGAAGTTATTTCAGAGACATGGGCAAATCTCTAGAGTGGATCTTACAGAGAGTCGAAACTTTGGAGTCAAATGCCATCATTTTCTGAAACAAAGAAGTGTGCAGGGAAAACTTCGTTTTGGGGAGATACTCAAAAGAAGCACGGACCAGAAGGATGAGTCTGATTATGCAGATTTAAGTTCCTGCCTTGTCTCCTGATGAGTCTCCAGGGATGTGGTCCTCTTCTTCCTGAAGCAGAGAAAGAGAGAGAAAAGATAAAGACACCCTCACTAAGGGAGATTTCCTTTCTAGATGTAAATTTATTTTACAAAAGAGTAACTTTTTAATCATAGTTTTGGACAGCATATTCTAGTCTCAGAAGCACCTATGGGGACTCCAAAAACAATAGCCCTAAGCATAGTGTTTTGACATGCTGAGTACTCAGCAGCCCTCAGGATCAGCCTCAGAAGCAAATTTCTCTGACTTTGTCCTGTGTCTGCTCCCTGTTTCTTCCCCGAAGCTTTCATAGAAACCAGAATTCCTCCTCCCCAAGGCAGGACATAGAAGTCAGAAGTCCCCCCCCCCCCCAAATTAGTCACAGAACCTAACCTTTCCTTGACTTCTGTGCAAGAGCTGGCGATAACTTCTCTGACCTACCTTGTCTGGAAGCGGATCACGAGACTTCATTTCAGAGGGCCCTGCACTAGGTGGAGAGGAAGGAATGCCATACAGAGGCCAATAAGACTCCAAGCACGCAGGCCTGGCTGGGTTAGATCATTCCCTTTTCATCACATTTCCACACGTCCACCCAATTTAAGCATCCAAATGGACAATTTTCCCTTGGGTGTTGGGTCTTCATTTCTGAAGGCTTTTGTGTCATGTAAAACTTAGATGAACTAAATTTGTTATATTTTTGTCTTGTTAATCTGTCTTTTGTTACAGGCCTGTGGCTGTGATCCTTACAAAGGGGAGGAAAGCAATCACCTCTTTCTGTCCCATGCATTCCTGTTTGCCACTAGCCCTGCTCCAGGCTGACTAATGTGCACAAGTTAGGGATGGGTGAGCTGTGAGGGAGGGTATTCCCTGACTCCCCGCCACCTGTGAAGGGATCCCATTTGCAGGCTGTGGCCAGGACTCTGATCTATGGTCAGGATAGGACATGCCAGGGAGATGAGCCCATAGATTGGCGTCCTCTGCTTTCCACAGTATCACAGGGGGAAGGAGGACAGATACTTCTTGGTCATGTTTTCAAAAACCTGGAGACAAAACCTAAAAGACAGATAGGTCCGGAACAAGCATTTTGCTTCAATTTGGGAAATATACTCTGAACCCCCACTAGGAACCAGACACCGGCAGACACAAGGATAGAACAGATGATAGACACTCACAGGTGCCGTGAGCTCCAGCAGCTGCTTGCTGGCTGCCAGCCTGGGTGAGGGCACCCCCATCACGGCCAGTGCCTCCCAGAGAATCTCAGCCCTCAAGGCCCACGCACTCAGGCATTTTGTTTGTGAGGCCATGAAATCTCCATATTCATCAATCAGTACTGTTTGTTCATTTTTTCCAAATAAATATCCATTGAGCTTCTTCTGTGTGTCATATGCTAGACCTTGGAGCCTCAGCCTGCACAAAATCAGAATAACCTCACCTGTAGGAGCTTGCAGGGTGTTGTGTGCTGTAGTCATAGTCTGGGGCTCTGAGCTTGAACCTGAAGCACCTTCCTCTCCCGGTCACTGTAGATGCCATCTACCACTGCTGCCACCGTGGACACCTTTAAGGGAGTCACTGCTGTTGCAGCCTCTTCTTGTTCTGGGGAGGGCAGGCTTAATTTTTATATGAACTTGGTTCTGCAGCTTCCAGAGCCAGCCAGAACTGAGCTTAGTTAGTGGAATGGGACACCTTGTCCATCTGGTCTCCTGCGTGTGGATCTGATCTTCTGTTCAGTTCCTGCTTCTCATCTGTTCCGAGGGCAGCAAGGCCCAACTTTTTCTCCCTTCGTGCTGTCCCGTCTAGCTTGATTGCTGCTGGAGCTGCCTCTTCCTCCTTGCCCTCTCTGGGCTGAGAAAGCATGGTGGGGGGACCTTAATCAGGGGGAGTGAGGTATCCTCTATCCCCAGCAGGTTTCCCCTTACTGCAGCAGTAGATTGCATGACAGAGGAAGACAGCTAGCTAGGGAGCCACAGAAGGACAGCAGGGAGGTGGGAGGAGACGCATCCAGTGCTGGTGGGAAAACCCGAGAGAATAGACTCAGGAAGGAGAGGCCTGGAAAAGCATGGCCTCCTTTAAGCTGCTAATAGTGAGGACCATGGAAAGCCCTGTTTTTCTGGATGGGGAAGCCTCAGATGCAGAACCAGTGTGTGTCAGGTGCAGAGGGTGAGTGGTTTACGAAATGTGTTGCCCACCAAGTGTCTGTCCGCAGAAACTGGAGGACAAGCCTAGCCTAGTTTGCAAGTGAGTACCTTTTTCTGCCTGACCACTCCATTAGTCACTACTGTGCCTCTGCATAAACATTCTTTCCGCACTTCCCCGAATAATAAACAGGCCAGAATGGCTGCATAAACGTCTAGTAGTGTAAATACGTCTATGAACAGCTCTGGAAAGTTTCAACCTGAAAAATAGCACCACCATTCGTTGCTGTACAGAGTCCAGGCACCTCTTCCTTTTGAACTTGGCTTAAGCTGAACGTGTTTAGGTGTTGAAATGAACCAAGTTACCCTGTCAGGGAACCAACCCAATAATGACTGAACTGTCGGTACCAAATTAAAGGTAGGGTCTTTCTGTAATTGGAACAATCATAACCCTGAGTGTTGAATCCTGAAAGATCAAATCCCTAAGGTCTGAAATCTCAAAAATCACAATCCTGAAAAATCCAAATGTCAAAAATACAATTCTGGGAAAATGTTTAAAAAATTAAAAAAGGCATTTATTTATGTTTTCAAAAGGAGATTTATTATATAAAAACATGACATAACACTTCATAG
Organism: Loris lydekkerianus; assembly: GCA_963574355.1. Lineage (NCBI taxonomy): Eukaryota > Metazoa > Chordata > Mammalia > Primates > Lorisidae > Loris > Loris lydekkerianus. The sequence continues at coordinate 17,287 of CAUYPK010161625.1, forward strand.
CCCACTTTAGGCAATACAATAGGTAGTGATGACACATAAATTTGCAAACATAAACTCTCAGGTATATCTGTGGCAGATGTGCAAGTATAACAGAACAGTGGGACATATTCATAAATAAATAGCATTTATAACTGTCATTATCTGAAATACTGTGACAGACAAAGTCTTCTGATGACATTGATCAAAAATTATGATGGGTCACCACCACTCAGACAGTTGAGATCTTGGGACATTTTATCCTCCACAGAAACAAATATACAAGAAGGACGTACCTTCATTTATTAAAGAAGTTTCAACATTTTTATATATACATACATTGTAGATTATGGGCAATTGCACAGCATTCGCCCACAAAAGCTGGTGGACTTTCATGATCATTAACCACATTTTCAGGTCGTATGTGGTGAAGATCAGCTGCTTTTTCTCTTTTAGGGCATGGCTGTCTCTGGAAAACGCATTCACGTTCATTTCGACGTGGCACTGCTCTTTCTGAATTCTTCTGTGATTCAATATACACTGATAAGAGCATTCCTGATTAAGTTTCCCCACCTTTTGTGCCGCGCTTCTCTGTTGTTTTCGGCACAGGGAAATCGATCCATTCCACACGCAGCCAGGTACAGACCACAGAGTTGGCAGAAACAATCCTGGTGACCAGACGGCAGCACCCGGCCGTGCCTGCACGTCTTACTTCAGCACATGTGCTGCCAGAGTGAGCACAACGTGTCTAATTTTAGATGCTTGAAATTTTAGATGTTGGGAGTTTAGGCTTTAGAGATTTTGATTTTTAGGGATGTCAACATTTGGGACTGTGAGGTTGGGGATTGTAACATACTTTGGGGTTTCGTGTGAATGCGGCACCTCGTGTTTGGCTGTCTCACTGTGAGCAAGAAAGCAAGGTGTGTCGGAGATTTGGGACTGGTGTTTTGCAGTTAATATCCCCTGGATTCAGTATGTCATTCTGCTTTGGGTCACGTGCTAAAATTATAGACACAAAAAATGCAACACAATAGCACGCAAACGGGTCAGCAACACTCCCTTGTTCTGGTTACTCTATACCTTATTTTTTTTCCCCTTAACTCTCTATCAAATCTACCCTTAGAGACTTCATCCACATCAATTCACATTACCGATAACAGCTCGGTGAGTTCCTGCCTGAAGTTATTTTTACTCCATTAGTAATCGGTATTTTCAGTCAGGGGGATAAAACATTAACTGATGACGTTTCAAGCCTCATTAGGAGCTTAGGGAGAATTTAGAGTGGACTTTGCTAGACTCTGAATTTTCACATGAAGCCACTCCCAGATGTGCCCATCTGTTACTATAAATAATGGCTGTGATCTGGTCAACAAAGCCATAATTTACAACTACCATGGAGTGGGTCACTGGGAAAGCCTACCCCTCCCTGGAGAGGTGATGGCAGAATTCTTGCAGTGCACAGGCCTCTGGGCATCTCTGTTTACTCTTCCCACTGGCCCTTGGTGTGTGCCCAGGTGGCTGATTGCAACCAGCGTCACAGGTTTCCTTTGCTGTCTGGCTTCTCATGGGGTTTAGCCAAATGGCAGGACTCAGCCAGAGATCAGACACAGGCAGAGAGTGCGGTCAGTCCTCAGGCACCCAGGTCCTCCCTGCAGTGAGGCTGCAGACTGGCTGTGCCCCCACCCCCACTCAGGGAAGAGCACAGGTCTGGCCAGAAGTCCCTCCCCATTTGGAGCCACTCTCCTTGCCCATAAGGCTGAGGGGTGTGATGACTATCACAGCTGCCCAGTTTAGGCTTCTGCACTGCCCCTTGTTGGCTCCCTAAATGCTGCCTATACCTTTACTCTTCCAATTACCCAGATTGGGTGTGGCATCTCCTTCATGCTTGGAACCCGACTGATGCAGAGAGGAAACACCAAGTGTGTCCTGGAGCAGCTAGAGGCAGAGAATCTGTTCCCTGCCTACCCCCAGCCCCCAGTTCTTGGCCCCCCTGGGCTACGGATAAGAGGGGAGGAGAGTGGATCTCTGGGGATGGGGACCTCTGCACTGCTGCTGCTGTGTGAATGTGGCCAGGAGATTGCCTTAGATAGTGGAATCGCCTGGCATGTGCTGTGTGGGCAGGTAAGCCTTTCCATTCTGTTGCGGTGCAGTTTGGACTGGGGAAAACCCCGGAAAGACAGGAAGAGAATTTTCTTCTTTTTTTTTTTTCTTTTATTTAAAAAAAATTCATAATATTATAGGGGTACACACATTTTGGTTACATAATTTGCCTTTGTACATTTTGAGTCAAAGTTATAAGTATGCCCCTCACTCAGAATATGTGCATTACACCAGTTAGGCGTGAATCTATCCAACTCCTCTCCCAGAAAGAGAACTGTCTTCGTGGCTTGTGGAGTGGGTGCCCAGAGTCCTAATTAAATGGTTTTAAGAGAAATAGAGAAATTGATATTTCCTGCATTCTTGTATTTCTAGACTGAAATATACACCTGCTTTAATAACAACAGTATCCACCATTTTTTCCAACTCTTCCCACATGCAAGGGACTGCCTCAGGAGGTATAGCTAGCACGTGGGAGGACGGGCCTCCAAACCCATGTCAATTAACCACGAAATCACCTTTCTCCATGCCATGCTCTTGTCCCCTTCGCTCAGTGGATACTTAGAGCACTCACGGGTTTGATGGTAAAACAATCCTCAGGAAGCATCAGGTAAATAAACAGCTCTATGCTATTCCTACGTAATATCTCTTCCTTTGTTTGCTCATCTCCCTGGAGAGGTGACAGTGAGGAGGACAGCCAGGGGAACTTTTGGCAGCATGAGACTGAGAGTCTGAAGGCAAACCCAGTCATCCTTCAAATAAGAGAAGTTTAGTCAGTGTGCCACCCAAGATTCTGGAAAGCTCTTGTTTCCCGTGAGTGCCAGTTGGTGTCCTCAAGGGCACAGTGTCTAAAGCTGGGCTCATGAAAAGGCAGAATAGAGGGGTGGGACAGACAGCCGTGCTCCTGCCGGGGTGAACTTTAGCAAGCCCAGGCTTCACTTCTGCTCACTGTCATATTCATACACAGAGAGTGAAGAGCACACAGAAAGAGATGAAAGGAATCTGGGTTGCCCTTTTCCTGCCTTGTCGGGTGACTGGGGTCCTCACTCCTTTCCCAGACACTGAGGTGTTGATGGATTCTGCTCTGATGGCAGTGACAGCGAGAGGCAGTTTCTCTTTTCTCAGCTCTGCCAGTGTGGACTAATATAAGTGGGACTTTCCCGGGGCCAGGAGACGCATCACCTGATTCCCAAAGATCCAAGCACGCAACTGATCGTAAAGCACGACTGTTTTATGAGTCATCGAAAGCACAGCCCTCCTGACTCATATTGCACTTCAAAAATGTCCTAAATGCTGAAACTTATGGACACAAGTTTAGGGGGAAGCCACAAGGTAAACATGTATTTTTTTAATTTACCTTTAAATTTAAAGGGGTGCGTGTTTACGAGTGTTTTTGGTTACATGCATTGATTTTGTTATGCTTGGCTCAGGGGTATAAGCGTGCCCATCACCAGGTAGTGTTCATTGGACCTGCTAGGTAGGTTTTTGCCCATCCTCTTCTCTCTCATCCCCCCTGCTTGATTTCTACTAAGTTTTACTTCCCTCTGTGCACATGTGTCCTCATCAGTTAGTTATGGGATAATAGCGAGTACATGGGTTTTTTTTCCATTTTTTAGATACTTCACTTAGGATCACTGTCTCTAGTTGTTGGAAAAGGCCTTAATCCACCCTTTTTCATGGCTGAGTAGTACTTCACAGTGTACATATACCACGTTTTGTTAATCCACTTGTGAACTGATGGGCACTTGGGTTGATTCCATACATTTGCAAAGAAATATATATATATAATTTTTTAATTTTTTTTTTGCAGTTTTTGGCCAGGGCCAGGTTTGAAAGCACCACCTCTGGTATATGGGGCTGGTGCCCTACTCCTTAGAGCCATAGGCACTGCCCTAAAGACATACATTTTTTAAAATTAAGAGTTTTTATTGTGGTAAAGTATATTTGACAGAAAAACAACCATCTTAGCCATTTATTTATTTTATTTATTTATTTATTTATTTATTTATTTATTTATTTATTTATTTATTTTGAGGCAGAGTCTTACTTTGTCACCCACGGTAGAGTGCTGTAGCTCACAGCAACCTCAAACTCTCTGGCTCAAACGATTTTCTTGCCTCAGCCTCCTGAGCAGCCAGGACAACAGAGGCCTGCCACAACATCCAGCTATTCTTTTTTTTTAAGAGATGGGATCTCCCTCTAGCTCAGACTGCTCTCAAACTCCTGAGCTCAGGCAATCCACCCACCTTGGCTTCCCAGAATGCTGGGATTACAGGCGTGAGCCACTGCACCCGGCCCATCTTAGCCATTCAAATTGTACAATTCAGTAGCTTTAAGTAGGTCACCTTGTTATGTAGCCATCACCTCCATCTCCAGAGCTCTTTTCATCTTCCCAAACAGAAACTCTGTCCCCATTAAACAGCAGCTCTCCGTTTCTCCCCTTCCCCCCCACCCCTGGCAACACCCCTTCTACTTTGTCTCTATGAATTTTTTTCTTTTTTTTTGTAGAGACAGAGTCTCACTTTATTGCCCTTGGTAGAGTGCCATGCTGTCACAGCTCACAGCAACCTCCAGCTCCTGGGCTTAGGTGATTCTCCTGCCTCAGCCTCCCCAGTAACTGGGACCACAGGCGCCCACCACAATGCCTGGCTATTTTATTTTTGTTTCAGTGTGGCCAGGGCTGGGCCTGAACCCACCACCCTCGATATATGGGGTCAGCATCCCACTCACTGAGCCACAGGCGCTGCCCTTGTCTCTATGAATTTAACTGCTCCACGTTCCTCCTATGAATGGACTCACACGGTAGTTGCCCTTTATGAATGGTTTATTTCAGTACTTACAATGTGCTAAGGTTCATCCCTATTGTAGCATGAGTCAGAATTTCCTTCCATTGTAAGGCAGAATTTCATTCCATTGTATGGATAGACCACATTTTGTTTATTGTTTTACCCATGGATGGACCTTTGCTTTGTATAAGGTAAATATCTGCTTTCTTCATTAAATCACCACCTACTCTTTAGGATAGATTACACATAAACATAATGTAGGGATCAAAAAAAAGAAAGAAAGAAAAAAAGTCAGCCTATGTGGCTCAGTTAGAAGAAATGTCAGCAGAGTGGGCATTTTCATGAAGCAGATGTGTACCCCAGTCTAGAAATGTGTGCATTCGGGAAAGTCACTGTTCCTTTGTGTCCAACACCATTTAGGTAACATAAACCAGTCTATTTAAAGTCACTACGGGGGAAGCATTCTCTCTAACGATGCTGCCTTGGTGAGCACAAGTAGGGAAGTTGAGACCGTTATTTATTAAACCCCTCGGAGGTGGAGTGGTTCCCAGGCACAGTGGGGAGAAGCACATGTCCCCTTCTCAGGGAGCTCCTGAAGTGGCTGCAGCTCCTGTGTCATTACACCAAGGAGAAGAAGGAAGGCTGGGATACTGGCTGGGGCCTCCTGGCCCTCGGGTCCCCACCTCAGCCCTTGCCTGCTGGGCCCCACATGGCCGGAGCATGTCACCGACAGGTCCCTTTTGCAGTGGCTGAGGCTGGGCTGGAGGGACGTGAGAAGCAGGAAGCCAGGTGCTCCTCCCTCTGCCCAGGGGGGTGTCCGGTGCAGCGGAAGCCTCCGCTGCAGTTCCAGTTTCTTGTTGGTGACCCCAGATCCTGGAATACTGGTAGTGGCTCCTGCCTCACCCTCCCAGGGTGGCCTCTCCTTCTTCCCCGCAGGTATACCCAGTTCCTTACATTAAATTCTCTCTATTGAAGTTATTGGAGGCAGATGATGTTTTCCTATTTAGGCCTTTTAAATTGTTTCCAGAAGTTGACAGATATTTATGTTAATTAAAGTCTCATTATATTAATATATAAAGTTCTGACAAATTAAGAATATAAACTTTGAGTTGACCTAATTTATCTTTTCACTTTTTTTTGTTTGTTTTTTTGTTTCTGCTTTTGAGACACAGTCTCACTCTGTCATCCATCCTGGGTAAAGTGGTGCCATCATAGCTCACAGCAACTTCAAACTCTTGGGCTCAAGCGATCCTCTTGCTTCACCCTCCCTAGTAGCTGGGACTACAGGCACTTGCCACAGGCCTGGCTAGTTTTTTCTATTTAATAGAAATGGGGGGGGGGGGGGGTTTGCTCTTGCTCAGGCTGCTCTCGAACTTCTGAGCTCAAGCAATTCACCCACCTTGGCCTCCCAGAGTGGTAGGATGACAGGAGTGAACCACCACACCCCAGCCATGTTGATGTCCTCTGAGACCAGGAGAGAAATGCTTAGAGAAGAGGAATTCCTTGCTGAGCCAAAATGAATGAACAGGATTTTGCAGCAGGAATTCGGTAAATGTGTTCTAAATTAGGGAAGAAAGGGTTTTGACAGTGAGCAATTGGGAGAGCCCAGATTGCGAGGGGATAGCAGCAAAGAGGACATGGAAACTGGAGTATAAGTATACCAGCCATTCAGTTAATTAATCACTAATTTAAAAAAATATATACTGTACTGGAGGAGAAAGTGTATTAAATTTAGTTAGTGGAATAAAATGGGTTAAGTCATTGAACTCAGGGAACTGTGTATCTGTCAGCAGGAGAGCCCAGAGCTGAGGGTGAAACTGAACGCTGCCCAGGCACCTACCCAGGTAGGACTCCAGGACTTAGGCCAGTCTGCAGAGCTTCCTTCCACGTACCCAGGTTCCCATGTACGTGGGGCAAGGTGGATTCATAACATCTATGGATTTATAGCACTATCACTCATGTGAGTCAGCGATCTGACCCATGTGGGGCACCCAAGACTCCCTGAGCACACAGGCTTGGTGTATTTCCTGCTGCCCCACAGAGGGTGGGGCAGCAGGAAATACACCACACAATGAGGTTATCCAGAAAAGGAGGTCGATGTTGACAAGGGGAGGAACAGCAGATGATGGGTCAGAACATCTGCGGAAAAACTTCATGAGCTCTCACGGGGAGGTCCTGGGTTGTAAACGGGGCCAAAAACACCAAAGAAGTGAGTCCCACTCACAGGATCGAAACTCCACGTGAGCGGGAGAATGGGGAGGTGGGGCTGTGCTCACCTTTATTGCTGGAGCAAGTGGGGTGTGTTCAGTTAAGCTGCTCAGGTGGGTCTAATGAGTCCCTGCCTCCACTTCCAGCCTCTCTGTCTGAGAACGCCCCTCAAAGGGGTTTGCAATAACCCTCTCATCATGGCACATGAAGAAACTAGAGATAAAAGCCATTTGTATTCATTCTTTTCTTTTCTTTTTTTCTTTTTTTTTGAGATAGTCTCATTTTGTCGCCCTGGTAGAGTGCTATAGTGTCATAGCTCACAGCAACCTCCAACTCTTATGCTCAAGTGATTCTCTTGCCTCAGCCTCCCAAGTAGTTGAGGCCACAGGTGCCCACCACAAAGCCTGGCTATTTTTAGAGATGAGATCTCACTTTGGCTCAGGCTTGTCTCAAACTCCTGAGTTCAGGCAATGTGTTCATTATTTGTTCATTTTTTGATCATGACTTGCTGCAGGAAGATTATTTAAGCCTTACTTTGTCCAACAATAATGTACTTTGAGTTTCATTCATTTGTTTATTCGACAGATCCTTACAGGCTGCCTCTTAAGTGAGAGGTGCTATGCTATTGCACGCAGTGCTAGGTACTTGGTTCTCACAGAGTCCTCTGGTTACCTTAAAAATCCAGTCCTTCTGCCATATTAAGGAACGATTTACAGATGAAACTCATGAGCTCAGTGATCCATTCCACTTGACCTTTAATCACTCCTGTTTCATCTTTAGTCAGTCTTTAGCTTTAAAAGGAAGGTGGGAGGTTAGGGTAGAGGAAGGGTAATGGGTGGGACCATGCCTATGATGCATCTTAGAATGGGTACAGGCGAAACTTACTAAATGCAGAATACAATGTCTACATACAATAACTAAGAAAATGCCATGAAGGCTACGTTGAACAGTTTGATGAGAATATTTCAGATTGTATATGAAACCAGCATATTGTACCCCTTCATTGCACTAATGTACACAGCTATGATTTAACAATAAAAAAAAAATAAACTAAAAAAAAAAAAATAAAGCAGCTATGTGCAGTCCAGGTCTACCTTGGCTTGCCATGTACAACTTCTTCAGTTAGCAACACTTTGTGCTCTCTTAAAAACACTACGGAGGTGCTTTACCAGTAAGAAAAGCACACATGTGAAGTGTTGTATTGCTCTAGCGCTGGACATGTCTTTATGAGCCACATATTAAATGCTGCGTATTTGTGATGCTTATGTTCAAAACATGTAACAAGCTCTTTAGTCTTTTCAATAGGCCTTTGGATGGATTAAATTTGATTTCACTAGAAAGTAAACTTATGTGTACATGTTATAGTTATCATCTGATGGGTCCTACACAAAATATCCTGATTGGTAACTTGATGAGTAACAGTGAGCTAAGGTTTTAAATGAAGGGAAGATTTCCGTAATAGAAAGTGCCAATAAACAGAAGAAATAGTTAAAAAAAAAAAAAAAAAAAAAAAATGATCAAGAAGAAGAAAAAATTAAGGACATTTAACTATGGAAGACCGTAATGACTAGGCCCTTCTTTACATGGCGGTAAGTTAATGCCTGC
>CAUYPK010161638.1:2500-12278 GCA_963574355.1 Loris lydekkerianus
AGAAGTTACCTTTTAAAAAGAAAACCCAATGCTTCTTCATTACAAAAGCATCCACCAAGGGAATATGACCATTCACTGTAAAGCTCTCTTCTTACTAATTTTCCAGGTGCATTTCAATCCTTACGTATCTTCCTTTTTCTTGTTATTTGAATGTTCATAAAATAGTTCACTTTGTCTTCTTTGAACATAATACCTTACATAAAGGAGGCACTAAAAATACATGTTGATTGATAAATTAAATTTCCTATCACTAAAATACTCAGGTAAAGAGAAAAGGAAATGAAAAATCAACAGTTCTAATAACATGATAACATGGGGAGAAGGTGGAAACATGTTTAAACACTAGATAAGGAAAAACTAGCTTTAAGTGGAATATACTAGTGGCCTCATTTTAAATAGTCCTGCTGATAAACAGCATTAATAGTTGAACTCACTATTCATGACAGTAAGAATTGCTGAAGTCGTCTAGCTAGGTATACAATTTCAAGCTATTTTACTTTAATTAACTCCTCCTTTTAAAAATAGTTTACCAGTATTTATAATATACTTAGTTGGTTTGCCTTGAAGGATTGTTTGCCTAAAGAAACTAAGTATGCTGCTTATATTATGGTCAATACACTCTAAAGGATTTTTTTTATTGCTTGTAGAACAGTGCATCACCATTGGACCTTGATGCAGCTAAAATAAATAAAGGAAAAAAAATTATATTCCAATATCCTTGAAATCTTTGTTGTTTTGTAGCAAATGTGGATTGTTTCTTTAGCTTTGTTTTCTGAACAGATGTGTATTTGCATAATGTGAAGATTTAGTTAGACTTGTGAAAGGAAAATCACATCTCTAGTTTACAATGGGACTAATATATGTATAAAGGATTAGATAAAGCAATCCAAAAACAAGCATATGATTTACACTTTATTTCTAATGGCACTATTTGTACTTCAGGACAAAGGCAGGAGCTACAAGATGTATCATAAATGTGTAACTCTATGCCTAATTTTCAATAGAGTACATAAAGGTATGCTTCATCTGTAGAGAATTATTTTCTTTGCATCCTTGGGAAATCAGCTTGTATGCGCAGTTCTAATTTTTTAAAGACTTGCGTACTTGTGTGCTTTCTTCTGACTGCTAACTCTGAATCTTAGATAATATTCAAACCAACAGCAGATAACTATAAATTTAATACAGTATAATAAAAATTTTCAAACAGTTGTGGTACTGTTGTGCCCTGAATTATAGTATCTCATTACTTTGAGTCATTTAGTGCCACACAGATTTCTATGCACCAATTTCTTATCTTTTCTCTCTTTTTTCCCCTAGAATGGAAAGGTTGACTCTGTACACAGCATGCTCATATTACACCATCTTTATGATGAGCACGAAAGGCAGTTTGCCTTGTATTAAGACTATATTTCCTGTAATAATAGTGTTTTTTTGGTTGCAGTGGTAAAGAAAAATACACACCTACTAACCTATTAGAAGAAGTTAAGTTTATACGAGACAAATATTAAAATCTATTACAAATCAGGTTCAGTACAACCCACTTTAATACAGAGTAGAACAAAGTATATTGTTTTGATTTTAAATTTATCACATTTGAATTTTAACATAAAATGTGTGCCTCCACTGAGATCACATAGGTCTGAACTAAACTTAGATTTCTCCTCCTCTCTCTGTTCTGTAAATAAAGACTTTTAGAGCTTAGTAGTTTCTGACCTTCAATACTGAAGATCCTGAATCCTCTTAACTGTTGTCTAGTGAAAGAAACAGAAAGCTTAAAGAGAAACCTTCAACCATATCAGAACTGCTAAGAAAACTGAATACATTCGACCACAGTAACCTTTTTACCTGATCTAAATGCATCATTGTAACCAATTCCTTATATTTACAGTTATAGTAGTCCAAGGGTCAAAAGCATCAACAGACTAAATTTAGGTTATCTTTGATTTACCTTAAGAAATATTGTGCATGACTTGGGGGAAAATTTTGTAAAAAACAGATATCAGATCATAAAGAAAAAGTTAGACAGCTTCAGGCTTTTAAATAATATATAGAAGTCTAAATTCTTCTAAAGAAAAATTCTCATTCCTTTAGCTTCACAATTTTGTACTGTGAAAAAAAATTTTGTGTTTCTATTTAAAAAAAATTACAAGTAAAAGTTCAAGACAGCTAATTAATATTGTATGAGGTAATATCTTGATTTAATCCAGCCCCTTACATAATAAAATGCTGTAAAATAATGTGAGGGTCATCAAATTTCTTTTATATCACCTACTCAAGTATTTATTGCAGTCAAAACCACAAAATATGATATTTTATAATGTCTCAAAAAATATTAAAACATTACTTTAAGATATTTCATTCAGTTGTTTATCTTTAATTATAGGTTACCAGTATTTAAAATATATTTATTTAGTTTGCCTTGGAGGATTGTTTGCTTGAAGAAGCTATCTTTGAGTATGTGATTGATTCTGTGGTCAATACATTATAAAGGAAATTTTTATTGTTTAAAAGTGCACATAGACAAACTTTGTTAACAATTAACAACTCTGATTTTTTCAATTTTTTTCAAGACAGAGTCTCAAGCTGTGACCCTGGGTAGAGCGCAGTGATGACATAGGTCACAGCAACCTCCAACTCGGGTTCAAGTGATCCTCTTGACTCGGTTTTTCTATTTTTAGTAGAGATATGGGGGTCTCACTTTTGCTCAGGCTGGTCTCAAACTCGTGAGCTCAAGTAAACCACCTGCCTAGGCCTCCCAGAGTGCTAGGATTACAGGCATGAGTCACTGAGCTTGGCCAACAACTTTGATTTAATGAATTTATTAAATTTTACTTCCAGCTTTGAAAGCCTTAGTGATATGTTTGCTTTAATTTTCTTTCAGTCTGGGAGAAATAAAATACTTTACACCAATCAGCAAAAATATAGAAAACCTCTGTGGAAACAGTCATGGAATGCATGCAAGGTATGTTGATTTTAGATTTCATTTATTTATTTTATAGATCTTACTTACAGGACATCTTGTTTTAAGATTTTATATTACAATATTCAAACAATCAATAAGTATTACTTCAATTTTCTTACAGATATATATTGAACATTCAAAATAATGAATGAATATTAGAAACTATTGATGTGCAAGTTTTCTCTTTATATTTTTATACCATATATTTTCCCTTGTGAATACTTACTGTGAGCACAAAAATCTCACAGTGAAAACTGTATTTTTCTTAAATCCCTTCTTTTTAGCAGAAGAAATTTTAGTGTTGTATATTAAAATTGACAACAATATTCCTAAATTATATTTCATAGAAAAAAATAGGTTCCAGTTTCTTCTGGTCAGTGCTACAAATTCTCCAAAAGAATATCACTCTACTGTGTCCACTCAAGAGCATAGTTAGGCTATTATACCTTAGGTAAAGATCTAAGGTGAATAACCTTACCTGTCTGGCTTCTTGCAAATGCATTTCATTTCCTGCTTTCTATATTTTGTCTTTTCCATGATAAAAATATATAAAGAATGATCCTGTCTGAGCATCATTTTTGTCTATAGTCCACGATGTCTTTCACTGACTGACTGTTCTTCTTTTATTCTGGTTTTTGGTTTATGTACAAGTGTACTTCTTGAAATCACATTATTTCAGTGCCATAGAACTTTGATAAAACATTTCATTTCTTTAGAATTCAAGTGGCTTTGAGTGATGAAACTTTTCCATAGTGATATAAAACTAATTCATGAACTCATTTTAAGAACTTATCTTAAGAACTTAAGATAACTGTAAATGTCATAATGTTAGGTCAAGATGATATGTGTCAAGAGCAAAAATAGTTCATTTGTCTTCAAAATGAATTTTTTTCCTTTGTTTTTTTCTGAGTTACTATACTAAATTTAATAAGTATTGTAAGTCACCATACCATAGTAGCACAAAATAAGTGTATTTCCATTATCACTAAGATTTTTATTGGACTACGACCTAGCTCTCATCCATACCATCGTTCTTGTTTGGACTCACTTCAATCACTTCACACCCATGGTATTACCCAGTTATTTATACATGTCCTCAGAGGAATGTTTCTTATGTCACAATCTGTCCACTACAAGTCGTTACTATGTGCTTCCTTTCCTGTTTCAATTCCTTTCATCTAGTGTTCTCAGACCTTAATGTCTTCTGGAAAGGATTCACTATTGCCAATACAGCATCAGTGTCAGAGTAATGTCTCTCAGTACTCCCAAAGCACCATGTTAGCCTTGAAAATAAACAACTCTAAAAGTTTTTTTGCCATTTGTTTGTACCCAGGAAATTATTTCCCTACTTCTATCTTCTCTTCAAAAAGCAAGTCATATCATCCCACATTATTTCAAGTTTAAACACCAATTTACCTGATCATGTTGGAATACTTAACATTTACATTTAGGTTACTGAGCCTTTACAGTGTCCTTAAAGCCACTGGGAATTGCACTTTATTTGTATTTGTATAACTAAAAAGCCCATTTGGATGCTGCCTAAACAGAAGAACTATCTTCCTTAAAGTTAACTTGAAGTTGCTGCCACCACTAGATAAAACAGTTAATCTGAAGTTGCTCTCACTGCTAGATGAAACAGACATACATTAACTTTTTAAATGCCTCCTTGTTTTTCCTCATTCATCTTTCTTTTTTAGTGTATATTTTTATTTCAGATTAATACAAGAGTACATAGGATTAGGTTACATTGTTCCCATTTGTAAGGTAAAGTCCAAGCTGTAGTTGAGTCCTTCACACAGACGTGCCATATACCCCTACATTGTACCCTTTTGATGGGAGCTTACCAAATCCTCTACCTCCTTGAATTTAATTGTGTTTTTCTCTTGTGTGGGCCCATAGTTGTTCATCTGTTAGTTTGGAATTAGTGTTGCATACATGGGATGCTTGCTTTATCATTCTTTAGATACTTTACTAAGGAGTATGTTCTTCAACTCCATATTTTATAAACACACAAAATACAAAGTCCACTGATTATATGTTAATATAAACTTATATTGATTACTGTTTTGTTAAATAAAATATAATCTGCCCATAAATTTCTCTCAAGTTTTTGAAATATGAATGAGGAACCATGGAGAAGAATGAATCCTCATTCATATTTCAAAAAATTGAGAGGAATTCATAGGCAGGGTATGTTATAATTAACAAAATACTGATCAATATAATTTTATATTAATATTAGTCTGAGTTTACATTAATCTTAATAGTCCCATGAAATTATATATGATTTATCTTTTTAGATGACAGATGAAGAGAAAATATACTTGTATCAGCTATAATCTTTAAAACACATTGATTGAGAGGAGGGAACAATAAATATTTCTAACAAAAAAATAATAAAATAAAATACAATGAATTAGATAGAAATTTAAGTTCTATATTTGGGTTAATATATCTGCATAATCTGCATTATAAAACTTCTTATCCCATTCTTTTTCTATAAACTAGGGGTAAGCCAAGCAACACAAAGATACTTGATTTAAAGAAATTTGGCAAAGTATGCTTATGTATTTAAAATATTGGGTGACTTCGTACTAAGCATGAAATAAATTATAGAAAAGAATGATGATAAGAATATGGAAGCAAAAAATAGTTTAAAATGAGATTTCTTGATGATAATCCTCAATCTCTGAAAATGTACTTTAAAATTGCATAGAAATGTGAAGTGCTAATAGAGGTGCTGAAAAATTAATTTAAGAACTGTCAACTTTCTTAATAGAACGTCAGAAAACATCGTTTGGATTTGAGATGTCATTTTCCCTCACATAACTTTGCATATATGTGACTATAAACATGTCTATTTTAAGATTGTCCAAAGTCTACCTATCTAGATGGGTGTAAACATGATGCTGTATAAACAGAGGTCAGTACTTATTTCTTGTTTCCAGGATATCATGTCATATTGTCTTCCTTTTAGGAATACAGAATTATGTGGTCATCAGAGAATATTAAGAAAAGGTATCACAATAAGGTGCCACTTTTCACGAACAAGAATTACTATAATAAAAACAACAAATGACTACTAGTATTCGCAAAACTGTAGAGAAATCAGAATCCTCGTGTACTGCTGGTGGGAATGCAAAATGGTGCAGCCACTTTGGAAAACAACCTGGCAGTACCTCAAAAATTTAAATAAGAGTTACCATATGACCTAGCAACTTCACTCCTAAAGTATATATTCAAGAGAACTGAGAACATCATGTTAATCCAAAAACTTGTTGATGAATGTTCATTGCAATATTATACATAATATTCATAAAATAAAAAGGAACTTAATGCCTATTGACTGATGAATAGATAAATAATATGTAGTATAACCATACAAAAATATTATTCAGTCATAAAAAGAAATGAAGTGTTGATGTGTACCAAAAAAGAGATGAACCTTGAAACAATTATGCTAAATAAAAGAAGCCAGTACAGAAGGCCACATACTATGTAATTACATTTATATAATTACCCCAAAATAGGAAAATATATAGTCATAGGAAGTATTTTAACTGTTGTGTAAGGCTGTGAGAGTAGGAGATAAATAAGGAGTGAACGCTATTGGGTATGCAATTTCTTTTGAGGGTTATAAAAGTGTCCTAAAATTAAATAATGATGATGAATGCACACCCCTATGAACTTATTAAAACATTGATGAATTGTGCACTTTAAATGGATTCTATATCAATGAGGCTGAATTTTGTAAAAAAGAAAAGTTTATGAAATAAAACAATACCTTAGAATTCCAGAAAACAGAAATAGCCAGTGCTAATTTTGGTGTATTTTTATTTGAGTATTATAAGATACTTTTTGTTTTTACATGATTATTGAATGACATACAAAAATGTCTATGTGGTGATTTTTATAAGTTAATGCCCAACATTTTTAAAACAGAAAAACTACATAAAGATTATAAAATAATGATTCAATTAATAGTGAAATATAGCATATTTATATAGGACAATTGTTTTCAAATTAATGTATACATTTAAGGAAGTGCAAATCAAAGCTCAATAGGAGTTTTTTTAGAAGGTGACAAAATAATTGCTTACATTTTCTGGAATAAAGTGAGCAAAACATTTTGAGAATGATTAAAATAAGTATTCATAAAGAAATAGTAAATTTTATTATTAAGTTAGTGTACCTAAATGGAGTGAAATGAGAACTAGTCTGGACATCTGGAAAAAAAATGGAATAGAATAAAAAGTTCAGAAGCACAATTAAATATAGTAAATGAATATACCGTATATGCTCGAGTATAAGCCGAGTTTTTTCAGCACAAAATTTGTGCCGAGTTCGGGTTTTTCGGCACAAATTTTGTGCCGAAAAACTCGGCTTATACTCAAGTATATACGGTAGTATATAATGGTTATGGCATTTCAGACCAATAAGAGGAGGACAGATTAGTTAATAGGCAATATGGGGATAATTGGATAGCTACTTGGAAGAGATTAAATTATCTCCAAGGTTATATCAAAATAAATTACAAGTGGATCAAAGATACAAAATGATAAAATTAAAAATGTTCAACATTCTTAGAAATTAAAAAAAAAATTAAAAGCAATAGTCAACTTTTACCTATCATATATGTATTGGCAAAGATTGAAAGAAATATTAATAGTAATCATTGTCAATAATAAGGAAATAGTAATTATTATCCATCATCGTTAGATATGTAAATTTTCAAAGTTTTTGAAGATATACTAAAAAAATGAAAAAAAAAAGGTCTTAAAAATATTTATCTTTGACTCAGGATTTCAGGGTTGTATGCTATAGTTACCATGCAGTAGTTTATAAGAGCTATCTGTATCATCATTTCTATTGTCATGTTTATTCTACAGTAAGAAATAAATTATACTTTTCAAACCTAGAGGTAAAAAACTAAAACAGATAACTACTTCAGGGTTACATTCTAAGATATAATGATCTCAAAAGAAAGATTATAATCAGTGTTAATAAGCATAAACTATAGAATTTGCATTTATACTTAAAAATATTTGCTGTATTACTCCTGTGGTTATGAGTCTAAATTTTAGCTCACTTTTGGGAGAGTCAGTTACTTTAGAATATATTCTGTAAATTATTTTTTGGAGATTAATGATCTCTTTGTGATAACAAAATTGTATTAAATTGTCCAATTGAAATTATTCATATGCCAGCTGGTGGCCTCTTTGCTTCATTGGCATAGCATGCAAAAAGAGAGGAAAAAGAATAAGAGTTAATTATTCTCTTCTCATTAAGCATACAGTGTGATTCAAGGTACATGCCAATTTTTGCTAACATGGAATAGAAAGGTGAATAAATAACTCAAAATTCACATCAATTTTCTGCAACACTGTAGGAAGGATAATTCAGTGAGAGTCAGAGAATCTTGATTATCTTCTCCCTCTACTTTTATTGCATGACTTCCTTGAGGGTTTTGAACCATATCTTTTAGGTCTCTATCTTAAGGATGATTCATAGGTTCTGCCCAGCATACACTTTTAAAATTGATTGTTTCTATGTTAAATCATATTAGACCTGAAAAGACAGCTTTTTTCAATAAGATTCCAGACTGTGATGTTCTATGTCTTAAGTACATTAGCCAAGTTTGTTAGCGATATTGAAACAAGTAAATCATTTAAGTTGACCAAAGTGATGAAAGCAGGCCCTAATTGATTAATTTGATAATTGGTCTTTCCTAATTCAATTCTTGCCCATCCTGTCTTGCACTTAAGTCCTGAAAGGTTACTGTAATTGGGATTATTATAAGTGTTCATGAAGAGATTAAGTGGATTGATTGTTTTTAAACAAAGAAGAAACATGAAAAAAAGAATTATTATTTTAGATAGGGAAAAATGCTTCAGATGAGGAGCTCATTTTTAGCATATCAAGGAAGAAAAGTAGTATTGTTTTAATTTTAAATATGAGAAAGTGGATACTAAATAGGGTAATATTTACTACATAGTCTTCAAAATATTTGGCTTTATTATAACTACATAATCCTTGCATTCTCCTTTTGATACTTAAAACCATACAGCCATATATATAAAGAAGATCAGTGGCTTCCTCTTACCACAAGTATCCACCAGACACTCAATGTTCCAAA
Source organism: Loris lydekkerianus (assembly GCA_963574355.1). Lineage (NCBI taxonomy): Eukaryota > Metazoa > Chordata > Mammalia > Primates > Lorisidae > Loris > Loris lydekkerianus. Next base: position 11,599 of record CAUYPK010161638.1, read on the forward strand.
TGATAATGGTTTATTTTATGCTAACTTCTCTATGATTGTACAAATACATTTACACACCATTTGCTTATTTTTAATACAATCTGAAAATTCATGTTATTATAATACTTTCTTTTCATTTCGCTCAAGATATTCTGGATATCGCTTGGGTAAATTCTTACAGATATAGCTAAATTCAGATAATTCATGTATTGTTATTGTATGTATTGTCATTTAAATGTTATATTCCCTGGAAGTGTCTTCTTTAGGAAATTTTGGGTGGTGATGGAGGTTAATGTAGAATCTTATTGAGATAATTTTGACATTGGCAAAACAAATGATGACCTTGCTGCTAAAATATACATCTTATGACAGCAGATGTTTCAAGGTGATTTTTGACCTGTCACTGACACTCCTGATGTGACAGCATAGAAATGGTCATATTATATTGTGGGGGGGTTTCCAAATAATTGTCTGCAATATAGAGTTTTCTATTTTTTTTTATTCACAGCTAAAATTCCAACATGACATTGTAAGAAAAAGTATGAAGAGTTTCAATGATGTGAAAATGGAATTGTTCAAATGGTTCTTTAATATGAAGCCCTTTTTTTTTTTTTTTTTTTTTTTTTTTGGAATAGGAAAATATTGAATATGGGTATTATTTTATGAAAGGGAATCGAATATTTAACATTAAATATAAATAC
>CAUYPK010161639.1:0-33603 GCA_963574355.1 Loris lydekkerianus
GCCCGCTCCCCCGCCGCCCGCTCCCTCGCTCTCTTCCCCTCTCCCCCCCCTCTCGCGCCCTCTCCCGCCCTCACCCTTTCTCTCTCTCCTTCTCCCCTCCCCCCCAGGCATGCTACTTATAAATGCATCAGACATGTTCACATTTACTTGGTAGCCCTGGCTCCAAAAAACTTTTCCCCTTCCTCCTTATTATCTTCTACTTAAAACGAAATGAAAAAAAAAGCAGGTGATATTTTGATCCACGTAATGAGAAACAAATAAGGACACAGGTTCAACCAGCCATGCTTTGGGCAACGAGAGTAGACACAGCTCAAATACAAGAAAAGGATGGTTTGAAGGCAGCTTCTACCACGTTCTAAATTGATCTGTAATACGCGTGGTCATTATTGTTCATTCTTTACCAGCCGTGCATGTCAGTTTTCATAAATTGCAGCACTGGACTTTGATATACATCCCACTTCCTTGTTAATTGTAAAATTGTGGGAGATACGACTGGATTTCTGGTTGCAGCTATCAAATGGCCAGTCCAGGTCTTCTGCCGAGGCCTTCTGACTGTTACTTGTGTGCTTTCCCCTTGATACTAAGTCCAATTCTGTTGCGGATATGAATCAACTTAGGTAGGTTACACTTTGGCTTTACCCAGCAGTAGTTTCCCGGGACAATCCCATCATTGTCAGCAGCGCAAGATGCTAAGGATGCTACAGTGAGGGACCTGCTGAAATTAACTCCAATGCAACCATCTTCATATGTTTGATGCATAAGAACCTGCATGCACATTATGAACATTGAAATCCCATCTCCAGATGTAGATGGACTACCCCCTTCTTTAAAATTGATATTTTAATAAAATGTATTTGCTGGTAAATTCTGGGCATTCATGAAGAATCTTCTCAGTCTCTTTCTACATATGCTTTTGGTTAGAACTGGTTTTATTTCCTGATTTACATCTTTCAAATTCACACCTTCATTATGAGTGTTTGAGATTTAATAAAGCAATGATTTAAAATCTGCAGGAAGCATGTGGATCACAGCAGAGTTTTCAATCAAACCACAAGAGGCAAGTGTGAGGTCAGAGGAGCATGTTTTCTAGATACCGGCTTGACTTACATAACTTTTCTTCTGAGGCATGCCAATCATCATTTTACTGATTACATTTCTGTCCCTTAAAACATCATGAGAAGGCTGGGTGTGGTGGCTCACACTGTAATACCAGCACTTTGGGAGGCTGAGGTGGGCAGATTGCCTGAGCTCATGAGTTCGAGACCAGCCTGAGCTTGAACAAGACCTCATCTCTAAAAACAGCTGGGTGTTGTGGCAGCACCTGTAGTCCCAGGTACTTGGAAGGCTGAGGTAAGAGAATCACTTGAGCCCCAGAATTAGAGGTTGATGTGAGCTGTGATGCTACAGCACTCTACTGGGGGCAACAAAGTGAGACTCTGTCTCAAAACAAACAAACAAACAAAAATCCCTAAAAACAAAAAAAAGAAAAATGAGAAAATGTAGACGATAGATACTATTATTCAATTTATTTCGAGTTAATAGAGTGTTTTTATCATTGAGAGACATTTAGACACTTATTTTTATTAAGGTATATGCATATGCATTACACCTGTGACATAAACTCTAGACTAAGTAAAAAATCTCAAATTTTGATCATAATATATAAACCCTAGAGTAAGTAAAAAATCTCAAATTTTGATCATAATAAAATCTCAAATTTTATTTATATTGAGACCCAGACACAGAACTTGAAAAAATATCACCTTAGTGGCAGATGTATACTTCTTTGTCAGAGGAAGGCTCCAGCTACTGGCTCCGTCCACTGCTGTTCCTCTCCCCTGATTCTGCCTTGCAGACAGATGGTTAAACAGTGATGAAGAGATGTGTTTACGTGCATATAAAGTCCATTAACCTACTGAAGCAGAAATATGTAAAATTCATTTTCAGACAAACTCTGCTCATTTATTGGACTCTGGTCTTTTTCCAAGAGAAGGTACTTATTATTATTCAGAAAAGGTACTTATTAAACTGTAATAGTTAATAAATTTTTATTGTTAAAATAGTTAATATATTTTTGTTGTTAAAATAGCATTAAACTCCTATCTTTCAGACTAAAATCACAGAAACTTAGATTTTATACGGTAGTATAGAAGAAGGATACCCATCCTTTCCTGAACTCCAACAGCAGTGAGATGGGAATTAATTGTCTATTTAATCAATTACACTGATGTATGTTTCGACTGAGAACGTTTTATATTTATATTTAAAGGTAAATAAGAGTACTCAAAGGCCTTAGCAAAGCAGTTAAAATCACAATCATTCTAATTGTATATGAAGGGGAAATTAAGCTTCCAAGTGCAAAAAGAGGACTCTAAACCATAGAGAAAGTCTCCTGAGGAAAACTGAAGTTTTAGTATTTTTCAAGTGCTGGGAGTGAAACCTTATTTTAAAATAAATGGACATGCTCTGCGTTCATGGCTGCCTTTACTGGCTAATCTGTACGTGAGACAGATTCAGACCTGGCTCTTTTGTTAACACGAGACAAGTGAACACACAGTCAAGAGAAAGACAAGGTTTCATTTATATTTTTCTTCCAGAAGTAAGTCCATAGCTATGCCGGTGGGCAGTGATGCCTTCATCCTTGAGGGCAGCGTAGTTAGAATATTCTTACGGCACAGGCCTAACTTCCTTATTTATTACAAATGAAAACTAAAGGCCAAAGAGAGCAAGTAAGTTTCTCAAATTCACAAAGCAGATAAGTATTTGTGCCAGACACTCCCACGCCCCAGGCCAGTGGACTGGGTAACACCAAAGTGTTTCGCGTCCTGGTCTGTGAAAAAGAAAACAAACAAGACCCAGGCCTTTGGGAGCTCCAGCTCCTGGCTGGGGCTTTCAGAGCGAGCGCCCGGCAGCCTGGGGCTCTCACCGGTCCTGTGCAGGCCCCCAGCCTGCCGGCTCCCAGTACACCAGTCACACACACTCAGCCTTCCTCGCAACCCAGTCAACACTGAAAGGCAGAAACAATACGGCACAATTCGGAAATTCTCACGTTTACCATCCCAGTGTAATATAGCAACTGAGGTAATATACCGAGAGGGCAAATATTTAATGGTGATTGTTATCTCTGGTGTCACCTTGACAGTAGGTTCCCCCTGATAACTCTGCATTAGGAAAGAACGGGTTTTACAACATAATTCACAGCTAATTAGCTAGAGACAGCAAGGTAAATGATTCCAAGTTGTGCTCCTGAATAAATGGATGCCACTGATTCACCTGGCACATTGGAACCACCTGTGCCAACAACACAATATTTCAAAATTGATGATTTGCAAAGCGTTGTTCTCCTTTTATCTTTCAATATTGCTTCTGATGAATCAAAAACAGATACAAGTAATTTTTAAAAGAAAATCTTAATTTTCTTACGATCACCAAATGGTTACCTATAATGCGTATAATTTAGGTCAGAGAGGCTTTTGCTCCTGGGGAAATCACAATCCTGTGTGTGTGTGTGAGTGTATATCTATGACGTGTACCCCAACATGATGCTTTTAACAGGAGCCTATGAGCTTTGGAAAGAGTGAGTGTTTATCATGTATGGAAAGGCAAAAGAAAACAGAAAATACTGGAATGGAAAAATGTAAAAAGAAGACCAGGGGAAGAAAAAACAGCAAAGTGCTTATCCAGAAAACACGGTGAGCCAGCCCCGTGCGCTGGCAGTGAGAGGCTTCGCAGTGTGAGGGGCGCTCCCTCCAAGCTGGGTTTGCTCCTGTTCCCCTGGCGTCTCACCTTGCAGCCTCACGTGCTCTCACCCCTCCCCTTCAGCCGCTGGACTGAACAGGTGGCTGCCTCCTCACTGGGAGCCATCACACTGCCTGTCCCCGGTGACCAAGCATGTACATCTGCCATGTGTCTAGGGTCTTGCAGTTTGTCAACAGGAAGGGGTAAAATGCCTTACAAAGATTCTGCAAGAGTGTGCAAGAAGCTTGATTGAAACAATTTGCCTCTAAGCAGCACACTCAAGTGTTTAGAGAAAAAAGAGTACCTTCTGTAACTATACCTTCCTTAGATTTTTGAATTAAAAAAAACACCTTATGATTTATGACATGGTAATTAGTTACCACCGGTTTATTACTTTTACCCAATGTAAATAAATCAACTGGGGCTGTGCATTTCTCTGCATGCTGTCAGTATTATCCACAGCAACCTTAAATCAAACATATTGAGTAAAAATAATTCGGAGTTGTAATCTTAAAAGCAGAAAACCTGGAACATAAATCTGATTGCCTTTTACTCTCACCGATCTCCTCAATCAGCAGTGATGTAACACATGGTTAACAGCTGGATTTTGCATGAAAAAATGTATCTTATTCGATGAACTATGAGATTGTTCCAGGAAGAGTCAGCAGCCAAATGCTGCCCTTCCTCTGTGAAGACTCAGTCATAAAACACTAGCCAGTGTGCTCCTTAAAGGAAGTGAATTATTTAATATTTTTCTTGGAAGTTCAGTAGCTAATGCGCAATCTAGTATAGAAGAATATTAGATAGGAATAGAATAATAAGAATCTAGTACATATTTGTTGAGAGAATTTATAAAAGAATGAAGACTACCAAATGACTCTATGAATTATTTAATTGTCCAACGGAAAATAAGTAATGCCATAACACAAACAAATGTTTTCACACTGTTGGTAAAATGAGTTTAACTCAAACATGCTCTAAGAATTAACTGAAATAAGAACTTATTTACATTAGAAGTTAGAATTAGAATTCTGAGAACTTTACCTCTTAGAGTTTCTAACAAAATCATTTAAAAATTCATTTTTTACTTTTTATATGTTTTCAGAAAGTTTAGATTCTATGCTTACAATATTAACATTCATACTAATTAAAATGTTTGTTTCTTCTGAAATACAGTAACTGCTCTCCTCTGTTGAATAAATGCCAGCAGGTGCTTAGATGCTGGGAGAACAGACACAGGGTTCTGTGTGTTTGTACAGCGCCTGATGCCCTGGAGTTTGAACGTGGCTAACCTCCCTCTGCACAGGGCTGTAATCCTTTCCCGCACACCAAATTCAGTACAAGCCACTGTCAGTGACAAATCACAGGACAGTGACCTATGCTTTCTGACATAAATCATCCATTTCCCCCTCTACCTAGTTGCTCTCACAGTGGGGTACCCACATTAGCAGCCCTGGGACCCGAGACAAGCTGCAAATTCACAGCCTTCATCCCATAAGTGCCAATTCTGAAACTCTATGATTGAGGCCCAGAAAACCCATGTTCTACCAAGCTGCCCAAGTGATTTTGTTGTGTACTCAATTTTGAGAACCACTGCTCTATGATACATCAATAAAAAAATTCATAAAGACACAATTTAACAATAAAAATGTATTACGTTTTCATTTTATGAATTTTATTCTTCAATTCATAGTTTCTGTGTTGGCTTAATTATGTTTCTCCCAAAGCTTCCAGTGGTCTGGAGATTGTCAAGATAAACTGTTACTTCTGAATCTTTGTACTGTTCCTAACAGGCCTCTTTGGATTTTGGAGGAATCATATATTTATTTTTCTTTCTATTTGTTTATTTATTTATTTTGGTAGAAACAGGGAATCACTTTACTGCCCTCTGTAGAGTGCTGTCACGTCACAGCTCACAGAAACCTCCAGCTCTTGGGCTTAGGTGATTCTCTTGCCTCAGCCTCCTGAGTAGCTAGGACTACAGGCGCCTGCTACAACGTCCAGCTAGTTTTTTTTTTTGTGTGTGTGTGTGTGTGTGTGTGTTTTGTTTGTTTGTTTGTTTGTTTTTCTGATTGTTGCAGTTTGGCTGGACCGGGTTTGAACCCGCCAACCCTGGTATATGGGCCGGTGCCCTACTCACTGAGCCACAGGCTCTGCCCAAGGAAGCATATATTTCATCACGAGTGCTGCTCCTGCCCATTTACAGAGTGACCCAGAAAGCCCCCAGGGTTAGGTGCAGCCTGGAGCACAGAGGCCTCTCCTGGAGGTCTGGGTTGCTACCCCTGCTCTGCCTCTGAGATCGCAGGACCCTTGTGCCGGCTGCAGACAGGGAAGCTCCATGGAGATCACAGTGCAGTGCCTTAGGATTTTGCAGAAGGACTCTGACATCCTTAGTAGACATTTATTTTCTTTTTGAAAAACAGGTTTGGGCCTGCAAGGGGGAGTTAGTACAAACTGAAAGCTTGATCATGGGCCAGCAAGTTACCTGTGCCCTGAGCACGAGCTGTGTACAGTTTGGCCCCCAAAACCAGGAAACCACCTGTACACAGCAGCGCCTCATCAGCAGGTGCGCATGGGAGCCCCCAGGGGCCAGGCAGCCCGGAAGGGGTCAGTCCCTAAAGAAGTGTCCCAAATGCCACTGGTCGGCATGCCTGCTTGTCCTAACCTTCTCCTGCAGCCTCGTGGAAACTGACAAACCGAGAGTGAGGAAACCACTGGCTTACTTCACTGATGGATCTGTGAGATGTGCAGGCCCCCCTGAGAGTGGGCAGACGGTCCTACCCATGGGCCAGGCCTGAGCACACCCGTGGGCCAGTCCTTGGTGGGGGGGTGGGGGGGGGCAGAACTGGGATGGGCGTCTGTGCTGCTCCGTCTGGCTGAGTGGGGACAGTCCCAATTCATGCACACGGGCTAATGTTGGCTTTCTGGGTAAGAATTTGGAGGAACCTGATTTGAATGAGAGCAGAGTGGAGCTCTCAGAATGCACTTAGACCAGGCATCCTCAAGTTTTTTAAACAGGGGGCCAATTCACTGTCCCTCAGACAGTGGGAGGGCTGGACTATAGTTTACAAAAAAAAAAAACAAACAAAAAAAAAACTATGAACAAATTCCTATGCACACTGCACATATCTTATTTTGAAATAAAAAACCAAATGGGAACAAATACAATTTACACCACTTCATGTGGCTCACAGGCCACAGTTTGAGGACACCTGGATTAGACTGTAAAGACACCTGGGTTCTATACGCCAAAGAAAATCAAATGCTTATGCTGCTCTGTCAGCCAGTCTTTTCCTCCAGCCGTCACTGTCAGGTTCCACGCTGGTGACAAAGTGGCTGAGATGCAGTGACAGGTGGCCTGGGTGGGCGGAGCAACAGGGACCTCTGCCCACCTGGGATCCAGTGACAGCCGCTGTGACTTGGCTCTGTTTCCTGGGGGATTAGCCTGGTTGATACGTTGGATCACTTCTCTCAGGATAAGGGTGATACCCTGTTCTTGGTGGAATAGACATTCAGTATTGATTTTCCTTCACTGATTATAGTGCTTTATTTAAATTACCATCCGTGAACTTATAAAATGTCTGTCAAATATCAAGACATCATACACAGCATTGCTTCTGACCATGGAACATTTCACAGCGAGAGAAATGGGTCATGCTCGTGAATTCTCTGCAACAGTTGCTTCCTAAGCTTCTTTCTGTAGAACCCTGTACAGTTATTTCTTCTTTTAATTTTATCAGTTACAAATGGGCCCAGGAATATCATCTACTTTAGTCTACTTTACTAGACTACTATAAAAATAAAATAAAGTTGTTTTTTTTTTTTCTTTTGAGACAGCGTCTCACTGTTAGTTCAGCACAACTTCAAATGCCTAGGTGCAAGCAATCCTCCTGCCTCAGCCTCCCAAGTAGCTGGGAATACAGGTGCCTGCATAACTTATGGCTCATTTTTCTGTTTTTAGTAGAGACAAAGTCTCATTCATGCTCAGACTGGTTGTAAACTCCTGAGCTCAAGTGATCCTCTTGCGTCAGTCTCCCAAAGTGCTGGGATTACGGGTGTGAGCCACCACACTGTACCTAACAAAATTTTAAGTATAACATTTCCAAAAATTATGTGTGTACTTTAAAGCCAGAAAATAAATCATTTGATAAACATCGCATATCACTTTACACATATTATCCATCAATTCTAATCATAACATTACAGTCTATGTGGGAACTGACTCTGAGAATTTAAGAACTTGCAAGGGTGTCACAGCTACTGAATGGTAGCATAAAGTTTGGACCTAAGCAGTATTTCTTTAGACAACTTTAACATAGCTTGCGTCTATTTCCTAAGCAGGCTGTAGAACTCCATCACCTTGTGAGAGAATTTGTCACCTCAGAGAAACTGATATCACCAAGTATTACCTTGATTAAGACAAACAGTAAGTTTTCCTTTGTTTTGATAAACACAAAAGTTCATAATTTGTTTACAAATGGTAAAGAACTTAGGCATTTAATGGGAATAAATACTGGTCATTTAAAAAAACAAAACCTAAATTCTATGAAAATGACATTTAATTTTGAAGTGTGACTACTTTAAATTTTTCTCCCAAAATATGCCAATTATTTTATTTTTACCTTTGTGAGTTCAATGTACACTGTTCAAACATGCAAAAGCATCCTAAGAATGGTTGGTGGAGAAGGGTGTCAAGCTGAGAGCAAATGGCTTGAGACACATGTTACGTTTCCATTGGTCACCTGGGTGAGAAGGGTTTCCCTGGAATGGTAGGTCAAAGTCTGTTTGCAACAGTTGCAAAGTGAATGAAATGTGAAGATTTGGGAGCAAGGAATACTCACACCTACTAGACTTTGATGAGTTTGGTATTGTGGGAAGCAGACATTTGAGGATGGAGCTAAATAGAGAAGTGGAGGTAAAAAAGGAATTTCGTTTTAATTTTAATGCAAAACCACGTTTGTGTCCTGATATAAATAGAGAAGGGGAGTAGAGAGAGAGAGAGAGATTGGTAATACATGAATGAATAGGACACGATTCCAGAACAAAGTCCTTAAACTTAAACCCTAAGTAAAAGTGACGAATTTTGGCTGACAGGGGAGCACAGACGTTCCACTCGTAGTAAGAAGGGACGTGGGTGTCAGTGCAGGGAGTCTGTAGATTTCTCGATTGATAGATAGGTAATTTCCTTTATAATCTTTCCATCTCAATAAAGTAAAAGTAAGATTATTAGATCTGATATTAAGGGATATGTGACAAAGCTTCTGGAAGAATGACAACAACAGGAAAATTAGGCAAGTGATCACTGACCAGTCACAGTCGTGACCTGACGGAGGTTTGGGCTCACAAATTACAAGTGTATGCATTGGTATTGTTTTATAAATAAATTTATAAAATGCATTATATAAAACATGCAAATGTTTTATAAATATATTTATAAAATGCCAATTATGCATTGGCATTGTTTTATATATATGTGTGTGTGTGTGTGTGTGTGTGTGTGTGTGTGTGTACACACACCTATATATATATAAAACAATTTTACATATCTATATAATTTTAACTCATGTTCTGCAGTTTGGGTAAGCAGATAGATAATTGCTTTAAGCACATAGAAAATTTGTTTAAGCAGATAGAAAATTGGTTAAGGGTTTTGTTTGTTTGTTTGTTTTGAGTTTGTCTTCCCTGGTAGAGTGCCGTGGCATCGCAGCTCACAGAGACCTCAAACCCCTGGGCTTAAGTGATCCTCTTGCCTCAGCCTCCCCAGCAGCTGGGACTACAGGTGCCCGCCACAAGGCCTGGCTATTTTTTGGTTGTTGTTGTCATTGTTGTTTGGCAGGCTCGGGCCGGTTTGAACCCGCCAGCTCTGGTGTATGTGGCTGGCGCCCTGGCCGCTGAGCTACAGGTGCCAAGACAACACTGGTGAAGGTTTTTCTGGGTCAGTTATGAGAAGGAGATAAAGTCCAAAACTGGAGGGTGCAGATCAGTCTGCACACTAATACATCTTGGAATCTAAGTTACATAAGGATGGCAGGAAGGAACACCCACAGCGTGATGGACATTGACCAGGTAGAGGGTTGAGGATTAGAAGTCTTTAACAGACTCTAGAGTTGCATGCCTGATGTAGGTGGGAGGTAGAGTTATATTACAGCCTGAGATATCTGAGATGGTACAGTCATACACAATGACGGGGTTTAGGGAATGACTGTGGACACACGGATGGACAGCTGGTGGGAAAGCCAAGCTGTGGAATGGATCATGTATGTTAGTGCCCAAAACTAAGAACTAGAAGAGCAGGGTAGAGAAATATCATTGGTAAAGTCTGAACATCTTGAGTAAATGAACAGGGTGTCAGGTAGGAACATCTGTCTCAGCAGATGATGTTGACAAGGGTGGAGATGATCAGTAAGTCTGAGGAGACAAAGAGATCAGGACGAGTACAGAGGAGAAGGGTGAGCACCTGCCGGTGACTCCCAACATGCAGGAGGAGACGCGGCCACCATGGGAGAAGGCCAGCGATGAAGCATCAGCCCCATGTTTGAATTAGGGCAAGAAGACGAAGATCATGGGACGTGAGGGGATAAAGAAAATTTTGTGGATGGCAAAGTAGTAGAGAGAATAGTTTCAGAGTTCAAGGTCTTAGGAAAGGATGGGAGAATGGGCAGGCCGTCTAGGGTACAATTCAGGTCGGCTGCCATTTGACATGAAGCGGCAGTGGCTTTTCAGCTTGTCAGAATAGTACCTCTGAGCACAAAGGCAAGAAGAACGTGTCTATTGGCTCCAGTCTCCACATTTGCCTTGTGGACCATCACTTCCATAGCCCTTTTTTCAGTTCATTAATTATATGTTTCTCAACTGCCGATTCATTTCTTATAGTTTTTAAACCATGCAATATTAAAGTGGTTTGTGCCATGAAAAAAAAAAAAAAAAAAAAAAAAAAAATTGGAATAGTTGACAAAAACCCGAAAAGGTAGTTCTTGATCAGGCGTTATCTCAACATATAACTTTGGAGCAATGAAATTGACAATAATAGAGCTTGCTGTGTATATATCAAAACTAAGTGGTGCATTCAAATTTTCAAAAGGCATAATACGTGATGTCATTGGCTTAACATTATTATAGATACATTATCTTCTGCCTTTTCAACTCAGGGATGTAAGCTGGGATTCTCACTTTGTAAATAACATTCTTCTAAAATGGATTCTTTATATAAATCTTGTTGTGGAAAATAATCTTGTATTGTTATTTAGAGGTCACCATTTTCTCCATTGAATTCATACACTATACACCATATCACAAAAGAGTACAATAATCTTGATAATACGGCTTGAGTTTTAAATAGCACAGCAAGACATTCATTTCAAGGGAACTATATTTCTTCATTTGCTCAATTGGCTCCTTCTAGAAGACTCAATTTTCCTTTACATTGGAGGAAAATCTATAGTTTTCCTTCTTATATTTTTCTACACATCAAAAAAGAATATGTAGACAGACCAAAATTTGGCTTTTAAAATAAAAAAATTATATAACATTTCAAAAGCATATGTTTATATAGTATTATTCTTCACTGAGAAATCTAATATTAAATTTGCATCATTTAATCATGTATACACAGACTAGCATCTCCACTAGTTAAAAATAAAAATGGAAATCCTTTAAATATCATCCATTGTTATTTTCTTTCTTAAATATTGTTGATGTTATTTTATTTCTTAAATACTCAAGATAATAAATTGTAGAAGAAATAAATATTGTGAGTGCCAGTTCAGTTCAGCTAAATTACAAAATGAGGATGTATTGTGTGTGAACAGAGCCTGAGAACGTCTACTGACCCATCTCCCCCACCTGTCCACGGAGTTAGGAATGATGCAAAGGTCAGCCAAATGGCTATTCTTGCAGAATTAGTTTGTGGAAATGAAAGGAGGCTGAAATTACATTGAGGTAATTAAAACAATCAAACAAACAAAAAAACAACCCAAAGTAATGTTTATGTTAAAGTTCATTAGGAAAATCTAACACAAAGATACAGGCCAGAGATCCAGAGGTACTGTCTGAATCAGAATTAAGAATGTGAAAGAGCACAAGGTGTGAGCCAGATTCAGTGAATTAAAAACAAGGTCCAGAAAAAATACACTGACAGTGTGAGCCTGGGGAAAGTGGTCCAGACAGGCTGGATGACATGGCTAGGATTAAACAAGGACTATTAATAACAGTTATTCAAGACTTTCTCTTCAAGAGTTCACAATTTGGTAGAGGAACAAAAAATAATCTGAACTGTTCTCATATAGGAATATAGAAAGGGACTTACTAACATTGGCATGTGAAATACTTGTTGCAAGTGATAGAATTTGTGTCTGTGTTCTGCATAATAGAATGTTTTTCTCTTATTTTCTTGTACTTGTTTTTATTGAGGTAAAATACACATACAGTTTGAAGGCATTTAGTAAATTCACAACGTTGTATACATATTATGTCTCCCTGGTTCCAAGTTCTTACTTTTGTGTGTGTTGTGGTGAAGAGCACCTTAGCAAATTCTAGTCTGCAATTCAGAGTCTTTACTGGAGTGTGCCGTTCTCTGGATCTAGACTAACTCATCTCATACAACGTCATGGGTGTAGCTTTTGACTTACATTTCCCCATTTCCTTTCCCTCTGTACCCCTGGTCACCCTGACTTAAGATTCCGCATGTAAGTCACCTAATAAATTATTTGTCTTTCTGTTTCTAGCTTATTTCATTTTTTTCCCCTCCAAGTTCATCCATGTTGTTGCAAATGTTAGTGTCTCATTCTTTATTAAGTTACATAAAGAATCGTAGTCTGCTGTGTGTTATATACGGCAATTTCTTTATCCATTCAGACATCAGGGAGTCCTTAGTTTGTTTTCCTACCTTGGTTATTACGAATAATGCTGCAATGAACACGGGAACACGTATCTCCACAAGGTGCTGCTTTCCTTTCCCTTGTCTTTGTGTACATCACCGATAGAGGGATTGCTTGATTGTGTGGTAGCTCTATTTTTAACTTTCTGAGGAAACTCCATTCTGCTTTTCACAAAGGTTCTACCAACTTACTTTCCCATCAGCAGTATCCAAGGGCTTCCTTCTCTCCAAACCCTCGCTAACATACTGTATGTCTTGTGTTTTTTTGATCTAGCCATCCTAAAAGACGTAAGGTAATATCTTGTCCTGTACCTGTTAGTCATTTATATGTTTTCCTTTGAAAAAAGACTATTCAAATATGTTGCCCATTATAATTACTTTTGTTAGTGAATTACGGGAGTCCCTTATATACTTTGAATAGTAAACTCTTTTTTGATATATGATATGTAAATATTTTCTCTCATTTCCTAGATTACCCTTTAATTTTGTTCATTGTTCCCTTTTCATCCAAAAGTTTTTAGTTCTGAGCACCACATTTATGAATTAAAAGGATTGATATTGTTAAAGTGTCTAATAGTACCCAAAGCAATGTATTGATTCAATACAATTTGTATCAAAATTTCAGTGGCATTTCTCACAGAATCAGGAAAACAACCAATTCTAAAATTCAAATGGAACCACAAAAGACCCAAATAACCTAAGTGATCTTGAAAAAGAAAACGTTTGAGGTATCACATGTTCTAATTTCAAATTATATTAACCACTGACTGTAATCTACATGATATGGTACTGGCATAAAAATGAACACCTAGGCCACGGCACAGAATGCACAGCCCAGAAATAAACCCAAGCACACATGGTCAACTGATTTTTCTCAAGGTCACTACCGTGGTGTTGGGAATCCAGGATACTTGCATTCAAAAGAATGAAACTGGATGTGGCCTTGCCCCACCTGAGAATTCAACCCAAAGCAGATTGAAGGCCTGAACGGGAGACTGAAAGCTTAATGTCCTACTGAAAACAGGGGGGAGCCCCTTGAAACTGGTCTTGGCAATAATTACTGGAATGTCATGTCAAAAGTGCAGCAGCAAAAGCAAAAATCTGCAAGTAGGACAACACCAGGCTAGGAGAGCTTTTAACAAGGCAAGGAACACGTCTTTGGAGGAGCATGAAATGTGAGTGTGAGGCCAACCCTCTCTCCATGTGAAGAGCAGAAACAGCGCTCAGAGCGGGAGGAGGCGGCGGGAAGAGCGCTGGGCCGGGATGGATGAAAAGTGGAATCTCAAGAAGGAAAGAATCGGAGAAGTGGAGGGAGATGCTGACTAAGGATACGCTGTTTTTGGAAAGAGGCTTCCTGTTGCATCAAAACTGTACCATTCATTTGTGTTGTTTGTGATGGTAGTTTCCACTTTGCTCATTGTAAAACTAATGTACGAGGTAACCACCTAAAGTTTCCTGCAGGTCCCCGTGGAGGGGGAGGAAGGAGAGAGAGGGGGAAGGAAGAGCAGGAGGAGGAGGAGGAGGAACCATCAGTGACAGAGCCCAGAGTGACGCCACCCCGGGGGGACAGTCTCGGGGTCTCCCAGAGTCGGCGTTGGAGCAGCAGTCACACTGTCATGAATCCAGGCCACTGCTTGGAAAGGTGTGGGAAGCCTGAACATGGATGTTTACAGCAGCTTTATTTATAACCACCTTCAGCAGATGAACAGTCAACAAGCTGTGGCACACCATAGAAGGGCATCTTGTTAAGAAAAAAAAAAATCACCTGTCAAGCCAGAGAGACGGGGACGAATATAAAACACACCTTGGTACCTGAGGGGAGCAGGTGTGCGGAGGCTGCGGCTGTGAGGTTCAAAGGGTATCTGGGGAGGGAAAGCTGCAGGGACCGTGGTAAGGTCCAGGTTCCAGGGCTTGGGTGGTGCAGGGACTGTGGTAAGGTCCAGGTTCCAGGGCTTGGGTGGTGCAGGGACCGTGGTAAGGTCCAGGTTCCAGGGCTTGGGTGGTGCAGGGACGGTGATAAGGTCCAGGTTCCAGGGCTTGGGTCGAGAGACAGAAACGCAGGGAAACACTCACCCGTGGTGAGACTTCCTGCACACGGAGTGTGGCCACAGGACGCTGTGTTTGTCCAGGCCCCTGGGAGGAGTTAGCTCAGAGCATGTGTATTTGTGTACACAAATTAAAATGAACTGTGAAGAGGCCCCGCGTTAGACCAAGTGTGGCCTGCGAGGCTGCAGCGTTGCTCCGGCTCCTCGGGCCGACATTGGGCCTGAACTTGAACCAGGCGCAGCCGCCTCTGCCCCAAACCAGCGCCCCTGCCCGCAGTGGGAGACGCAGGTCAGGGGAGGACTGGCCTTCGTGTCCAGGACAGGAGAGACGTCAGGGATGTGAGCGAGCTGGGCCCTGACAGCAGCTGAGGCCGGGTCAGCACGGGGGTGGCCGGGTCACGGGGCAGCGGCTTCAGGGGAGAAGCGGAGGGCAAAGGGCCGAGGGGTGGAGGGGACACCTGTCAGCCCGGGAACGAGGTCCGCTCCCAGCCCATGCACATGACTCCATCAGCTCGGCTGCCCTGGGCCCTGCCGCTCTAAAACTCCTCTGCAGCTGTAACTGTCATTTGACATCATGTTCACGAGAAAATATTTTTTTAGAAATGTTTGTTGTTTTCTCTATCACCAAAAGTGTCTCACGGTGGCTTGAAGCTTTTCTTTGAATCTTTTCCACAAACAGACACAAATCTAGTCTTGGGAGGCCACCAATACTGTCTTGGCCTGGGCAGTATTGTCCAACCTTCCCTGCCTGAGTTTCCAGGGGAGAGGCGGAGTCACCCTGACTAAGGCAGCCTGGATTAATCTGCCAGAAAGAAAGCAGCCCACGGCCTCCCAGAACTGCCCTTGGGCTGACCATGGGGGAGAAACACAGGCAGAGCAAGTGTTTCCCAAGTATAGCTGAGCTTTCTCAATGACGAGAGAAACTCTAAAACGGGCAAAATGTTGCTAAAAACGTGTTTTGATTGGTTGAGTTTTCTGAAATGTTTATGGAGACCCTGTGCATTTTGGCACAGTAGTAAATGTTGGAGTCACCAAGAAAAATTAGTTTCTTCCTTCAAACTCCCGCAGAAACAGACAGTCGACAACCAAAACAAAGGGCAGTTTCTGCCCCAGAACTAGCTCTAGAACATTTCTAGAGGCAGCTCCTTGCTATAGGCACCCTGGTAGGGAGCTCCACCTGCATCCCCGCCAGAAGCTGATTGGGTCAGACCCGGCCAGCCAGGCGATGGGCAGTGCAGCCCAGTCACGTTGCCCAGGATGCGAAGTTGTAGGAGGCTCAAGGCCAACCTTGCCTGTGTTCCATGCCCATGATGGGCAAATAGTCACCAAAACAAGAATTAGGGACACCTTACCAGTGAAGCCAGGGACCCTTACCAGTGCCAGAGAGGACTGGGAATGTGAAGAAGCACGTGGTTGGCAAATGGGCTGATTATAGTGCTTGACAGAGAGGGGACAGAGGGGACAGACCTCAGAAAGACCAACTGAAGTCCTAGGGCAGATGCCTGCAACAGGCCAAAACATACAGAAGCAGCGGTAGCATTAATTGTACCCATCGTGCTGGTAAGTATTTATATTATGAGAACTTTGTTCTGGCAATAAAAAAATGCCCAGGTACAGCGGGGCAGCAGCGCGAGGTGGCTCAGAGATCCTGCTGTGGCAGCTGCTGGCACTCAGGCCACCAGGGTCTATTTTCAGTTCAAATGTAAAACAAATCTAGCTTTAAATGCCAGCTGGAGGAGTGTCTATAAAACGTAAGTCAGCAGAGATATATACTTAAGATGACAGCGCAATGTTAGAAATGCACCCAGCCATAGTTCTTAAAATAGCAAATCTTAATTACTTTTCCTGATTGTGGGAAGAAAGTGTTTTAAGAATGGAAACAGTCTCCCTCAAGTGAATTTTTTTACCCCGCACATGCAGCCCTCTTCCTTTCTTCACCTGTGACCCTGACACCTGTGACCAGGACTCGCTGCTGTGACCCTTTGCAGCCACTCGGAGTGGGCTTTGCACATGGTGAGGTGAGCGCGCCCAGCAGCACCTGAGACGGGGCGCTCCCTGCGAGTGTTATGACAAATGACCCCCTCTCCAGAGCAGCAGCTTTGCACGTGTGGCCAGCACAGCTCAGTTTCAGGAGTTCTCGCTTCCACTCTGCTCTCTGGGTCCTTCAGTTACTTCTTCCACGTGGGTTTTTAAATGAAGGAGGGAGAAAGCAGGGAAGCACCGCGCTCGCAGAAGTGTCCATGCCTGTCTACTCCGTGGTTTTGAGTAATGAGGACTGGAGTCACGATTCAGGGGTAAGGAGACGCACTGGCACAGGGCTGGGTCCTCGGTCACCCACTCCTGTCACCGTCCGAATGCTCTTTTAGCCTCCTGTGCATTGCTCTCCTGGGCTTGTCTACGATGTTTTATTTGAAGAAAAGGTCTAGCTATGAAATATCACTTGATAACTTTAGATATAGTTTTGCATTTACAGGGCACTAGAAAGGGTTCTTTTTACTTTGTGGGGAATAGTGCTTTAGAAATTGTGTTTATTTGAATAATGGAAGTACAGTGTTTAAGAATGGAAAAAAGGCTACTTGGATTCTAATAATTAGGAGAAAAGAAGACGCCATCTGTTAGCAACCGTCTGTGTGTAGATTCTACAAGAAGAAATATAGCATAATATGGTCCCCACACCTAACAGAGTAATTAGAAACCAGAGCAGCTCTGAGGCCTAATTGCCTAATCCTAAGTGTCTCCAAACATTGGCTTAGTTGTTGAGAACCCATCTCGGAAACATCTTTAATAGGCCATCTGCATGGTGCATCCAAGCCCTAAAATTCCTTTATTTTCATAACATATGAAAGTATACTCAAAGATTCTTGTCTGTTTAATATCATATTTAAGTTTAATTTAATGTCTCCGTATGTACATGATATAATTTTCAGTATTAGCACTTTTGAAACATAAAAGATAACAATGTGTTTTATGATTCTTACTAAAGCCACACACAAGTCTTTGGACTGCCAGGATATAGAACTCAAAAACACTTTGACAGTTTATTAGAAGAAGAGATTTAGTGACTTCAGTCCTACTCTTTGCAGGGAGGTTCTTCACCTTCTAACAAACTGCATATGGCTCCCTCTGGGAGTAATGCTTGCCTAGCTCAAGGTCAGAGAGCACATTGATGTACCTGCATCACATATGCTGACTCGCACTCTTTCTGAAGGTGTATTTAATCCATTTTACTAGTTTCATACTTATTCCCACCTTGTTCTGAACAAACAAAAGGGCAATGTGATAGTCGTGGGTCTCTTTGCCAAGCTGGATCATTGCCTGGCTGCCCTTCCCAGGACTCTCCAGCTCACCGGCATGTGTGACTACCGTTCTCATCTTGAGGAGAAGTTACTGCGCCCTTACCTAATAAAGTAGGTTTTTGAAAAACTGAAGTACACCTCTCATTCCTATGAAAAGTGCTTATGAAAGGAATAAGATAAATTCAGTGTGGTTATTTAAGTTGAATATTAATGGAAAGATGCATCCAAATACTCTCTAACCACGATGAAACACTGAAGTATGTTCTGATCATTATTATCTTCCCCATAATAGGAGATTTTTTAAAATTGACTTTTTTTCTAGAACAGAGTAAGAATCTCCAGAAGGCTTAATACCAAAGAACACCATCACTTCATAGAGGTTTTGAGAAATGACTGTTTTTTCATTAATTTACTCATGATACTTTTTTGTAAAATCATGGTCTTACTTGAATTTAGGTAGAGCAATCTTTTCCGTTTGCTGGGGTCACTTCTCTGGCAGTCTCAACATTCTGGAGCGCAGTCTAGATGCAGAAATAAAAGGAAACAGTGTCAGAAGCCCAATGAGCATTTACATCAGCAGCAAGGAAATGTGCACGCTGAACCACTTCCTTGTCAATTTCTATAAAAAAGCTCAAATCTCTGTGAATCATCAAGAGGGGAAACACAATAATATTTTCCAAATAGCTAGTGTGATAAGATTGAGTTTTATAGAACACACTTAGGGAAAATTTATTTTTAAAAAGTACAAGAGGATATTTGGTAGTCTGCCCAGATTTCATTTGCTAATAGTTGCCTTTTGGATCTAAACTGCCAGCAGTGCAGCCTTCAGAATGAGACTCTAAGCTTAAATTAGTGATAATACTTAAAAGTATTCATTGTGAGGATAGTCTATTGATCTGAAGCCAAGAAGTGAGGACTTTTTTTATGAGACTCAGCTATTAACACAGTTTTATGGCAGGGTGGGGGACTGAAGCCGTAAGAGGCAGCGTGATTCAAGACATGAGCAACACATTGCTAATTCTAGGGGCTGGAATGGTTTTTCCGCCTTTGCCATTTAATTTTTAATGACTCTCTTTATGTTACTCACCCTCTCATGAACTCAACTGTAGTTTGAAAATACTTCACTACCTTCATAAAGTGATAGCTAGGTGAAATGTCCAAATTTAATAGGACAGTGGTTATCAAGAGTCCCAGGGCATTCAGCCGGGTGCAGAGTTACTTGTGTATCTTAATGAAAATATACATATCTGAATCAGGAGACACAATCCAATTCTAAATTTGGTTCAGATTTGCATAGAGGCCTGTAAATATGCATTTTAATGAGTCTCCCCCAAATGTGAAGTGTAATCAAGTTGGAAACAAACTATAATGAAACCTTGTGAGACACTAGGGTTGATTCTTAGGTGGTCCCAAGACGTACTTTGATTGTCAGCAGGGCTTGTAATAAAAGGGAATTTCACTCCTGCAAAGAGGTTCCATCAGCCACAAAGGCAAAGAGGCATTGCGGCCATAATCTTGCCAAGTCAGCTAATTCCGAGTTAATCATATTAAGGAGATTATCTTGGGTGGCCAGGCCCCATCAGATTGGAGCTCTTACAAAGGGTCGGAGATTCAGACCGGGACAGATTCTCTTGCTGCTGTGTTGAGAGGGACACAGGCCAAGGTCCTTCCAAAGGCAGTGGTCGGGACTCAGAGCAAACTTTGGCCAGCACACGAGAGAGTGGGGCCCTCAGTCCTATAGATGTAAAGGGCAGAACTTTGCCAACAACCTAAACAGGTGTGGGAAACACCCCACGCTCCAGATGGGAAACAGCCGGGCTGATACCTCCATTGCAGCCTGTGAGACCCTGAGCAAAGAGCCAACTGATTCATTTTATGCCCACACTTCTGACCTATGGAAACAGAAAACAAATGAGTACTGTTTTAAACCATTACATTTGTGGCATTTTAAAAATGCAGCCGCAGATAACCAACATGTGAGACAAGACTTACATCTCACTGTCTCCCAACATCTTAGACAGTGCGTGTGTGAGATTCAGGATTTTATTTTTTTCATTTATAAGTTGCAGGATCCAGTTGCACTTCCAGCAGTGTCCTCCTTTCGAATTTAAGTTTTTTGCTTCCTTAGTTACAGAACATAAACCAATAATTTTAGCCTACTCCCATTTCCTCTATTCATTTTTTCTGTATCTGTGTAACTTTTATTTCTGAAATAGTAAATATACATTAAAGCTTTCCATAAAAGAATGAGTCTTTGTTCTACAGGACCGGTGTTGAGATGTGAAAACAGGAACATTCCTTACAGAACTGCGTGCCGTCCCCACTGAGCCGGATCCACACTGGTTCTGTGGAAACAGGTGAGTGGCTGGTAAGCCCGGAGTCCAGAGCCAGAGTGACCACACTCACACTTCACGTGGAACCGGTGCTGAGTCCGAAGAGCCAAAGAAGGGAAAAGAAACTCCATGGCTAGAGGCCTCCGCCGCGTCTCCTGCTCACATGTTGACCATTCTCAGCCCTACAATTACCCATTTATTTTACTGCTAAGCAATTGCTTGGACTTCTGCAAAGAATTGAATGTAACAGTGTGAGGGAAATGAAGAGACCAATAAAAACTAAAGCAAAGCAACAGACAGTCCAAAGAGCGTTCACTGCAGCTCGGGAAGTAAAGAGCAGCCCACAGAAGGCAGGTCGATGGTTCGCGGTGTAATGGGGAGATGGAAGTAAGGAAGGATATGAAGTTTCTATCCAACCAGGATGTCTGAGGCGGGACAGAAGCCCCGGGCTCTCCCACCACGATCCTCAGGTTCTGAGCTCCCACCGGTTGTGAGCGTTCCTCTTCCCTTTCTGAGTCTTCACGTATTTTTCTACATGTGATAGCCAAGGTTCCCAGTTGCACTTAGGTGGGAGTAAGACACAGACTTTCTTCTACTTCAGTTTGCTCAGAAGCAGAAATCAGCTTCCCTTATTGATAAAGGAATTGAACTGGAAAAATTTAATGTGAAACTTAAGAGTATACACATGATTTTTAAAATACGTCCTCCACTTCAGTGATTCAGGCTGTATTTTTTAATATACATACACCCATATTATCTGTGTGCCCTATAATGGCCTTTCGGGAAATAAATTCTTATCCACTGAGAATCCTGAAGCACAAGTATCATTAAGGAAAACAAATTCCACCACAAATGACAAATACAAAAAAGTTGAAGGAAGAATAAAATGAATAAAACGTGAAGTATTTTGGAACACTGTTCATTTACGTAAAAATTTACAACAGTCATTGTCTAGCCTATTAATGAGATAAACCTTCCTCAAAATACTACTTGAGTTTTATCATAAACTTTGTAAAAAAAAAAAATCAACATGATTCTTCTGGAGAACAAGTTTTATTGCGTTTTCAAAACCAATTTTTTTTTTCTATTTCACGAACAATATGAGTCTCACAAGTCAGAGCTCTGTTTAAAAGGAATATGATTTGAAAAATGCCATCGCCGTGACATTACAAAAAGAGCAAACAAGCCTTACCTACTGGCATTAGGAGAACCGCACCACGCTTTCCCTCACCCAGACTCACGCCAGCACCCTGCTAGAGTTAACAAAGATATTTCTGTGTCCTCAAAACATCACAGGCTTTTGTTACAGAATAAAATGTCTTCTAACTGAATTTCAAGCTCAAATTAAACTCCCTGTCCGCAGCTGTAAATGTGCCTACTGCGGCTTGCTGAAAACACAGAGGTCAGGATTTATTAGCAGGGAGAAGTCTGTGTACCAAAGTCCCATGTGGGCTGAGGAGAGTAGGAATATTGTTAGTGTTTTTATTTAAGAATATTTTTAAAATTAAATAAATAATAATTGTATAATATTTACAGGAAAATGTTAAGTTGTTCAATAATATGTTATTGACCTCATTACATTTCAGAATGAGTTTTGCCAGATCATTCTGCCATGGCAGTGAGCTGATTTATCAGAGTCAGCTCAGGATGATAGAGATATATAAATGGAGCATGCACATTTTTCAAAATGACTATGGAAGTTGTAGGAACAATCACAATTGTTAAGTCCTAGAAAGAGCACCCGGCCGCATATCCAGAAGTCTCTGCTGGACTTGGTCAGCTCTGAACAACAATGTGAAGCAGCAGTGAAAATGTACCCGTACCCGTCGTGGGGCGAGACTCTGATCACAGAGCACTACTCCACTCTCCCTAGATCTTCAGAGCTGGTCATACGAGTCAGCCTAAAACAGCGGGCGGGATGATGACAGCTCATGCAGAGTGGAGACCAGTTGTCCCATCTGGGGACAGCTGTGGCCATTTGAGAGTCTAGTTAAGATCAGTGGATTTGCTTACCTGGCCTATGCTGACCACAGAAGCAAGAAAAGGTAAAAATAAGAGCCTCTCAGCTGATCCACGGACTCATGAGCAATCATAACTATCTTTTTAAATTACTAAAATGTGGGTAGTTTTGTTAGCCAGTGAACACTAGAGAACGCAGTGATAGAACTGGAATAATTATGCCTGCAATTGCATGCTTACAAGACAAGGTCACGAATCTGATATGTTTCTAAGTCATTTCCCTTGGACTGTTTAACCAGCTTTCATGTGTGGACATGTCAGCACACTGTCCCCCACTGTGGGGGTGGACGTCTACCAGTGTCAAGACATGATAGATTTTCACATAATTATTGCCAAACTCAAAAGCCATGGTGGCTTCACTGTGGCCACATCAACGCATCCCGTGTCCCCTGGACTCAATGCAGGGAGAGCAGTGTGGTGGTTCCTCACGGAGGGCAAAGCCACAGCAGGAGCCTGGGCTGGTCTTCACAATGTGTTAAATAGAATCAACTCTCTGAGAATACACATTTTATAATACAATTCTCATTGAGAAAATACCAGAAAATTAAACATCATATTCTTCAGAAATACTTTCAAAAAGCCAGGTAAGGGGGGGGGGGGGGTTTACAGTTCTGGAATAAGATGGGGTACATGCACTTTTCCCTGTTCCTTCCCTCTGCAAACAACTAAATACTCTGAAAATAATTCAAAAGGCAATCTTTTTTTTTTTTTTTTTGGCCGAGTCTGGGTTTGAACCTGCCACCTCCAGCATATGGGACTGGTGCCCTACCCCCTTGAGCCACAGGTGCCATCCTCAAAAGGCAATCTTAGTAGGCGCCCTTATAACCTAAACTATACTAAAACTAAATATAGTGCCTGCTAAGACAGATTTAAACAGGATCAAGACTCTCCTAACATAATATACAAAATGTCCACTATAATCAAAAATAACTCATTACCAATAGCCATTGATAATACAGTCAGGAAAGACAAGCAATTGACATCAGCACAAAAGTAGATCAGATGGTAAAATATCTGAAACGAATTTTAAAATAGCAATCATAAAAAGGCCTCAATAATTATGAATTCTCTTGAAAAATTTTAAAATTGAAAATATTAGCAAAGAAACAGACATTATAAGACAGAGCTAAATGGAAATTCTGCAACCAACATACAATAGCAAAATTTTTTAAAAGCACTGAATGAACTTGATAGTAGAAAGGAAACAGAGGTTATGATCAGTGAACTTAGATGAATAAAATGCCACAAGCTGAACAATAGAAAGAAAACAGAGTAATAAAAATTAACATCTACTCAAGGACTTATAGAACAATAACAAAGGATCTAATTTGTGTATCATTGGGGTTCCATGTGGAAAGGAGAAAGAAGGAGACTAAAAAATTTATTTCCCAGAAGTAATGATTGAAAACTTCCCATGTTAGCCACATAAACTTAGAGATTTAAGAAGCTGACCAAATCCCCGAAGAGTAAACCAGAAGAAATCTACATAAGCATGCACTGTAATTAAAATTTTGAAAACTAAAGACAGAAGAAAAAAACAGAGTAAGAGAGAGAGAGAGAAAAAAAACCAAAACATTAATTCTAGAGAAACATGAAATCAAGTGCCAGATTTCTCATCTGAAATTACAGAAGCCAGAAACACAGGACACATTTCCAATTACTGACGGAGAAACGCGACCGTCATGTACGGTTCTGTACTTGGAGAAGCCGCCCTTCATGCATGAAGGTGGAAGAAAAATGTCCTCAAATGGGGAAAATTGAGGAAATAAAACTGAGGAAAAAAATAAGAAAAAAACTAGAATAATTTGGTGTTAGCGAAACCACCTGGAAAGCATGGCTAAAATCAAGCTCTACAAACAAAAGGAAGGCATGGCTGAAGAAGGCTGGAACATTTGCAAAGAAAAGAAAAACAATGGGAAAGATTTTCACAGGTAATATAGCTGAGTACCTTTCCCTTCACGAGCTAGTAAGTTATATATGACAGTTGAATAAAAAATTATAACACCATAAGTCCTGTACGCAGGACGTCCCTCATCACTAAATATGGTTACCTTCGAAGGACTCTCCTGGGGAAGCAGTCTGATGTGCAGACCACATAATTTTCTATGTATTAATAGAAAATCCCAGGAAATATACAAAAAAAAAAAAAAAAAACCCACTAAAACTAAAAAGTAGGTTTGGTAAAGTACAAAGATACAAAGTAAACATACAAACATGAAGACTTTTCTATATACTGACATCAAACCAGCAGAATGCCATACCACTTGCTATCACCCCAAAGAAAGATATTTAGATATAAAAATAACAAATATGTACAGGACAAGCAGCGCTTAAATTGAGGACATAACTATATATATATATTAATTAATTAATAGACTCGACATAGCGAAAAAGGTCAGTTCTCCCCAAAATAGTCTACTGCTTAAATGAAATTCCTATCAAAATCTTACAAAGACATTTTGTAGGCAGGGATAAGCTTTACTAAAATCTATTTGAAAATTAAAGACTCTAAAATGCAAAAACATTTTTGATTCAGAAGAATGGAAGAGCTCACTCCTTTCTTTTATAACATACTCCCTCATGAAGTAATTAGGAGAGTTTGTTGCTGGGAGAGGGATGAACAGGGACATCAACAGGACAGATAAAAGAATCCACCCATAAACTTATACAAATATACCCAGTGAATGTTTGGCAAAAGAGCTAAAGCAGTTCAATGGAGAAAAGATAACCTTTTAAACAAAAGATTTATACCTTGAATATCCATAGGCCAATAACAAAAGAAAGAAAGCTGGCACAAAACTCAAATTTAAAAAAAATACTTAAAATGAATCACAGACATTAATATAAAAATTAAAACTATTGCACTTTTATAAAAATGGAATAGGACAAAAACTTCAGAATCTCCAATTAAGCAAATATTTATTACACCAAAAGTGTAATCCTTAAAATAAAAAACTAACAAGCAAGAGATCTCATCAAAATAAATAACTTTTGCACTGCCAAAGATCCTATTAATGTGATTAGAAAACAGATTACTCACTCTGGGAAATATTTGCAAATTGCATACCTGAAAATGGACTTGAATCTATAATACATAAATTGTATAAACTCTCAAAATTCAACATTACACAACAACAATAAACACTAAAAATCTATTTAGAATATAGCCAGAAATCATGAACAGAAATTTTACTGAAGAGGTTATACAGATGGTCACTGAGTCTATAAAGGGACTTGTGATACCGTCAGCTGCCCAGTAATGCCCTGACCACGGAGACGCCACTGCACACCCGTCAAGGGGTGCGGACAGTGCTGGCAACAATTTGGAAAAACTGGATCACTTACACTGCTGGAATGTACAATGGTACAACCACTCTGGAAAATAATTTGGCAGTTTCTTTTAAAAAGTAAAAATAGACTTACAATATGACCTAGCAAGTGATTCAAACTATCACACTTTTAGGAAAATGGAATAGGACAAAAAATTGATTCCAGAGAAATGAAAACATATTTTCACTTCAAATCTTGTGCACGGATATTTATAATAGCTTCACCTATTATAGCTCAAATTGGCAACAAACAAAATAGTCTTCGATGGATGAGTGGTTAAATCTGTGATACATCTGTGCCATGGGGTATACTGAGAAGTAAAGGTATGACCCGAGTATAAGCCGAGTTTGGGTTTTTCAGCACAAAAACTCAGCTTATACTCAAGTATATACAGTATATGGGTATATATATATACACACACACACACACATATTTCATACTTGTGTACACACAAATATAAATTTTTGCCTATGCCAACTATTATATTAAAATAATTTAAACATAAGGCGAAATGCACATTCACACTTTATATCAGGTACATATTTTCTCTATTTTATCATCACAGAAAGACCCAGATTATTCCTTGAAAGGCAAAAATATAAGGAACCAAATGGCCTGATCTTGACAGTAAATCTATAATTTTGTAGTCATATCTACATTTAATTGTTTTTATGTTAACAATGTAAAATGGTATGGGTTTGTATAAAACACAACAATAGGATTAACAGTTGCTAGGTTATATTGTAAGTTACAAATCTAACGCTTCCTAACAATGCATAAAATTTCAAAGAAATTGGGAAGTATCAATTCTAGAAAATTGGTTAATAAATGCTAGCTTGTTTAGGTTTTAAGACACAAATTTAAAACATTATTAAATTTATTTTAACATTTCAATAAGTGGGAGAAATAAAGTACATGATATATCCACATAATATCAAATTATAACTTAAAATTTAGATGCTTTCACTCAGTAGACATTTATGTTATAACATTTATCAAAGTAATTTTTCAATCTTTAGAAAAATTTATAATTGACATTTAAACTGATTAATGGCTTTTCTGCTCTTTTTTTTTTTTTTTTTTTTTAAAGCCTAACTGAAACAATTATTTCTTATAAGAATCAAGACTATCATACATGATCACTGTCTAAAGATATCAATGTGATCTGGAAGAATGTGGTAAGAAAACTTTTACATACATAAGACTGAGGGGCCTGCAGAACAAACTCAGTTTAGAATCAGACTCTTTGGCTCACTCTGTTTCAAAGATATTTTACCTAGCATAACTGGAGGACTTCTAAATTACAACCTGCCTTTAACCACAAATAGCAACGCCCATTTGTTATACATCAAATGTATATATGGATAGAAAGAGAGAGACACGTGTTGAATTTTTTAGAAATGCTTAAGTTCTCTAATACTGAGTTTCTGTTACATTCTGAAAATTATAGTTGTAAATCACTGAAAAAAAGGAAAATAAACATGGCAAAAAATACTGAAATCGATTTCCAAGCAGATAATAAGCAGAGCAAGGTAGATGAGTGTCCCTGGCTGGGGATGAAAACTGCCGCATAAGCTTAATTGCTTTGCTTAGTTAAATTAGGCTATATTAAGTCAAACGTACTCTTCCCGGACATAGAAGCTCTACCTGGAGATGGGTGCAAACAGCAAACATCAGTATACAGGGCACAGAAGGACTCTGGGATGCATTTTGACAAGTACCCATTTTTTAGACCTTGCTTTAAATAAATCATAATTTTTGAAAATGATACCTGACATCCATACGTCAGTTTGCTAAAGCCTCCTCCCCAAGGCTGACTGCACTATGATGTAGAAAGCTAATCTTTCCACTCGGGCAACTTGCTAGAGCAAGATGAATGGGAGTCTTTGGCTAGGGATAGATGCTAACTTTTAAGTTAAATTGACTTCATTTAATTAAATTTAGCAAGATTAAGCCAACTGCATTCATTTCAGTAAACAAATCTGTACTTGTGAAGCTCATCAAAAGCAGAACATAACATTGCTCTATCCAAAATAGTGTAAGCACTTGACAGAAAGTTAAAAAAAATTAAATTAAAAACGATTGCTTTTCCAAGGAGAAAATAAAAAGCTTAGTTTTTATGGGTTAAAGTTGCCATTTTCTTAAACCACACACAGATGAGATAAGCTAAAAGCAAATTTTAACACCTGTCAATAAGGGATGACTCATTCTTAGAACAGAATGTTAGAGTATTTTTAAGAATGAACTTTATCCCCTGGTGTTTTATGGTTATACCATTTCATATAGCCAAGGAGCATAATAAGAAGATGTTAGCAATAGAATTAACAGTTGGGGATTATATATTTTTTTTCCAAATGTCTTCCAAACAATTGACATAAGGATTATATATTGTAATTACTATAATTATTATTTTATTAAATCATAGCTGTATAAATTAATGCAATCATGGGGCACCATACACTGGTTTTATTTACAATTTGACATATTTTAATCACACCATACGTTTTGAAAGGTTGCTTCTACTTACACATTTACCATCTTTGAGTACCTTTCAGGGACCCTACACTGTTCCAGATCTGTGAATACAGCAGATAAAGCAAACAATGAAATATATAAATGAAATGTATATTATGACATACAATATGTCATATGCACCAAAAAGAATTGCAGCCAAATATTCCTTAGTGACGTAGAACACGCCCTTTTGTGGTCTATTTAAAAATCCTACCTACTTTATCTCTTGATTTTACAGAACTAAACCATTAATTCAGTGAGAATGTCTAAGAGTTAACTTGACAAGAACCAGAAAAAGGGGTTTGCCACGTCATCTACTATACATGCCTGTCAGTGAAGAATTGCATGTTGTTTAGGAAAAAGGATTTCCTCCCAGAACTTAGTCCCGGTGCAGAACATGTTCATGAGCAAAGTTCACTGTACCAGGGGTCACACCAGCCAGGACAAAACATCTGGATAGTACGGAGTAGTATTTTATTTTCCTTAGCTATTTGAGGTGTGCATGTGAAAAAACAGCTTTCTGTTCATTTTTATTTATGACCACATTTTAAGCATACTCAGTAAGGCCCTGGTGCCATATAGCACACACACAAAAAAAAATGTGTATTTTTTATCACAGTCTCTGTGATCAGGAGACAAGTTAAAATGAAAGGAAAGGCAAATATGAGAGGCAGATAAACTCCACAGATTTAAATAGGTCTGTTCAAAATCTGTAGTGCTCACGGCGGTGATTGTAAAGGTGTAATCATTAACGCGCCATGGTAGGGTCCAACATGAGTGGCATTTTTTAACTTTTAAAATTTGTCATTTTGCATTTTGAGTTTTAAACTATCATAACCTCAATCTGGTATTATAAAGCAAACTAAATTTATAAGAAAAACCCTAAGAGGATCTTATAATACTTTTTCTATAAGATACTTGCACCTTTAACTAGAAGATCCAAATTTCAGAAAAAATTACATTTTGGAATACTCAGAAGGGACGCAGAGATATCATTATCTAACCTACACAATGATTGGTATTGTATAGGTTAGGTATTTGTCAAAATTTCAAAAGAAGGAATATGGGACCTCATTGCTGCCTGCCAGGGAGCGGGGACAGCTGGCCAGGCTGGGGACACCTGCTCTGCTCCCTGCTGGCGCGACTGTGAGGAGCTGCTGGGCCGGAAGGGCCTGCGGAGCAGCGAGCAGGAGGCTCAGCCTCTGAGGAGACCAGGACCCCGCAGCGCGCATCTAGGCAGTTGGACGTGGAGGCAGGGCCGAGGAAAGGACCAAGACACGAAACCCGAAAGTAGCTCAACTCTAGATTGTGCAGCCTCCTCTATTTGCCCAGTCAGTAAAGCCTCCCCAAGTGTTTCAGGGGCGCTGATTTGCCGGGTGAGAGGCAGCTGTGAAGGCGGCATCTCCACCCGGGCAGGTGGCAGGAACAGACCCACGTGACTGCACAATTTTAAGGGAGTAACCAAGCTGACATCAGGAAGATGGAAGGGTTCGTTTTGGCACAGGTGGCACAAATGCCCCTTCGCATCTGCTTGCTGGATGAGCCAGCACCTCAGAGGCCCTTGGCAGGTGGGAGGGGTGTTGGAGGGGGCGGCCCTGCAGGTGACAGGTGCCTCTGGCCATCCCC
Source organism: Loris lydekkerianus (assembly GCA_963574355.1). NCBI lineage: Eukaryota > Metazoa > Chordata > Mammalia > Primates > Lorisidae > Loris > Loris lydekkerianus. The sequence continues at coordinate 29,777 of CAUYPK010161639.1, forward strand.
TGGCCTCAGGGGTGCGCTCTGGGTCAGCCCTGCCTCCCCCTGGCTAGGCCGCATCCCTCTCCCAGCCTCAGGCTGTTCTCTGAGCTCCCCTGTCAAGAACCAGGCTAATTCTCCGACTAATCCATGTCCCTCAGCGTCTTAGCAAATGGCACTAAAGCCATTTCTGTCACTGCCTCGCTGGCTCCTCCTCCCTCTCCATGTCCTTCCTCCTGCCTTCCCTCTCCCTCCCTCCATGTCATTCTTCTCCCCTTCATTCTTATAGAGCAGTTGGGGGGTGGGGGGTGGGGGGTGGAAGGAAGACCAGGAGCAGGTGTCTGCTTTATCAATGCAGGTGGGGGATGAATTGGGTTTTTCAAAAAAACAATTTTCTCCCTGTAATATGTGGTCTCTCCTTTTATTTCCTTAAATATTGCTAGCCAGGATTTTTTGAGTCAGTTTTCTTCTTGTATACCCCTTTCCTCTGGAAACTGTCTTCTCCCTTCACAAATCCTTCCAAATCTGTAGCCCGTCTTACCTCACACGCTCAAGGATCAGTCACGAATTTATGTGTTGGGGCCAGAGTTTTCCTGAATCCCAGACACACCTATGCCACTTGCTCCCAGGTAGCCCTTCTCGAAACGTCCTCAGAATTAACACACTGACACTGAAAGTTGGCCCTTGTCTGCTCAAATGACATCTGTCTTTCCACATAACCTATTTCTGGCAATTGTATGTGGGTCATTACAATAGTTTTGAGACACACAAGAATCAAGAAACGTAAAATCCTCATAAACAGTATGAAGCCCTCCCAGCTACATCAACAAGACCAGCAAGTTGAAACTTGCACAGGTGAATCAGGAAGGATGCTGTTGACTGTGTTCCTTGGAAATGAAATAACGGATCATAACACAGCCTGTAGAGGAATGGACACCATGCTTGCGAAGGACAGTTACTGATTCTTGTCACATTAGAAGGAAATGCTGTGAACAGCACAGTCTCCTGGCAAACCTAGAGACGTTTTGTGACTGGGGGGCAATCCCCCAAGTAACTCAGTGTTCCGGAATGAGATAAGATGGGTCACTCACTAGGAAGCATGTGTTAAACATTGATACTTAGTACTTCTTCAGGAGGGTTGCGGGGGAAAGAACATGTGAGGAGAGCACATGGCAATCCTTAACGCATGCAGCCCTCGTGTGTAATTACCTTAACTCTCCACACCTGTTGTGCATAACCTTACTAAGTAGCTGTTGCAGAGGGGGCTCCGGGCCACCCTGCAACTAAGGTTGCCAGCCTCCCGCAAGCTTGTACTTCTAATCTGTGTCACGCCTGGTCCCTTCCTGCGGCAACTAAGACCAGGGTCCTAGGGGTTGTGGCAATAGCCTATCTCAAAACTTTCATAGTGACCAACACAGTCCTAATTCCCATCCTTCAAGCCATGAAACTGAGCTTTATATTTCATTTCTTCCTTCATCTCAGCTTTTCACATCCAATGGGTCAAGTTTTACAAAAATTTCCTAATAACTTCCAGAACTCCGACACCTCTTGAGTCTTTCTTCTTTGTCTTTTCTTTCTTTTTTTTTTTTTTTTTTTTTTTAATTAAATAATAGCTTTGTAAATTAATGCGATAATGGGGCACCAAACACTGGTTTTATAGACCGTTTGACACATTTTCATCACACTGGTTAACAAGCCTTCCTGGCATTTTCTCAGTTATTGTGTTAAGACATTTACATTCCACATTTACTAAGTTTCACAGGTACCCCTGTAAGATGCACCGCAGGCGTGATCCCATCTTGAGTCTTTCTACCTCCATGGCTCACTGTTTGAGCTTTTTTCCTCAGACCTTCCTCAGACCTTCCTCAGACTTCCATGATCATGGGAGTGCTGATCACATGGTGTTTCATATAAACCCTGGTTTGTCCTGTGCCCTACTGCTGAAGTCATTGATCCCAGTTAAAAGTACGTAAGTCTCTAAAAATACAAATAATTTATAATTTGACTCTTCACCCTCAAGTTCTATCGTGGAACGGCTACATCTTCTGGAAACAATAACTATCGCTCAAGATGACATGGAAGGCCCCTACAGATGGAGCTATCAGCCTTGGCTCCACCATCTGCTCTTCTCAGCATCACTGCTTTGAGGTCACTGTTGTTCTCCCTTTGCTCCAGGGGTGACCCACACTGGTGACGGCGTCTGGCTGAGCTCCCCTTCACCTCAGACTTCAGCTCCCAGCCGTCTACCAAGCCTGCACCCAGCTCCCAAAACTCGTACTGAAAATGTCCACTCCAGTATTTTCACATCCAAGTCCTACTCTCCTAAAGAAGGACTACAACCAGCTTGCTCTTCTGAAAGAGCCCAGGGATATCAAATAAGCTAGGATGTGTGGAAGTGGGATGTCCACTTCAAAATGCATGAGATACATCATGAAGCAATTACAAGCTCACGTATCACCTCTTAGGGAGATTTCTTACGTACAGTATAATTCAGAGAGATCACAAACCACACTGTATTCAGGTAAATGTAATAATAGACTTTGTTATTTTATTTACATTTCATTCACCATGAAACGTAAAACTTAAACAGACCCCTAATCTGCAATATAAAATCAAAACACAAATAGGAAAAGCCAGTGCTGGGCCTCTAAGGGAAGAGGCTAATCATGAGCAATCTCTGTCACCCTGTAAGAAAATGGAAAGGTTCCCCTTGGAAAGAGATGATCATTTTAAAGGAATAGGATTTTCCCGTTAAAATTCATCTCAAAAGTCAACAAAAGATTACCAGTTAATCATTAGAATATTGTTTATATCATTTCTTTCACACAAAATTTTCAGATGTTATTGAAGGTCAATCTACTGTAGCAACATTCATGTGTCAGAAATTGAATTCAATTCCATAAGGCACCAGTTGAGTATTATCTAGGAACGGTTCTTCCGAGCCTCGGGATTACTAAATTTTTCTCAAAAGACTTGGCATAAACAGCACAGGAAATTAAGTGCAATGCCCTGGAGCATGTCTTCCCTTTATTAGAAAATCAGGAAAAGCCTTGTTCAATATGTTTCCCCAAACGTGCAGAGTTTGCTACTTTTTTCCTGTTGTGAATTAAAATTGCTCCCAGCTGATTTCTCATTTTTAGTTTTTCAGGTAAGGGCATATTTTAGATAATTGGGCATATTTTTCAGTAGGAAAAGAAGCTGTAGGTGGATTCAAAAAAACATGGTTTAATTTCTTTCCTCTCTCTCTCTCTTTTTATTGTTGGGGATTCATTGAGGGTCTAAGAAACCGGTTTACACTGATTGCATTTGTTAGGTAAAGGGTCTCTTACAATCGTGTCTTGCCCCCAAAAGGTGTGTCACACACCAAGACCCCACCCCCCTCTCCTCCCCTCTCTCTGCTCTTCCTTTCCCCACCCCTCCCTCCTTCTTTCTCTCTCCCTTCCCCCACGCCCACCATGTCATTAATTGTCTTTAATTGTCCTCAAATCAAAATTGAGTACATAGGATTCATGCTTCTCCATTCTTATGATGCTTTACTAAGAATAATGTCTTCCACTTCCATCCAGGTTAATATGAAGGATGTAAAGTCTCCATTTTTTTAACGGCTGACTAGTATTCCATGGTGAACATATACCACAGCTTGTTAATCCATTCATGGGTTGGTGGGCATTTAGGCTGTTTCCACATTTTGACGATAATTTGAGCTGCAATAAACAGTCTATTGCAAGTGTCCTTATGGTAAAAAGATGTTCTTCCTTCTTGGTAGATGCCTAGTAATGGGATTGCAGGATCAAATGAGAGGTCTAGCTTGAGTGCTTTGAGGTTTCTCCATACTTCCTTCCAGAAAGGTTGTA
>CAUYPK010161652.1:0-11804 GCA_963574355.1 Loris lydekkerianus
TTTTTGTTTGTTTGTTTGTTTGTTTGTTTTGTAGAGACTGAGTCTCACTTTACTGCCCTCGGTAGAGTGCCATGACATCACAGGACTCACAGCAACCTCTAGCTCTTGGGCTTACGCGATTCTCTTGCCTCAGCCTCCCAAGCAGCTGGGACTACAGGTGCCCGCCATCAGGGTAGTTTTAATTTGCATTTCTCTGATGATTAAGGATGATGAACATTTTTTCAAGTTTGTTAGTCTATCTACTTTAGAGAATGTTCTATTCATTTCTCTTGCCCAGTGACAAATGGGGTTATTTGGTCTTTTTTGTTCATCAATTCAAATTCTCTGTAGATCCTAGTTATCGAGCTTTTGTCCAATTCATAATATGCAAATATCTGTTCCCATTTTTGAGGTTGTCTATTTGCTTTGGTTGTTGTTTCTTTAGCTGTACAGAAGCTTTTCAGTTTTAAGTCCCATTTGTTTATTTTTGTTGTTGTTGCAATTGCCACAGAAGTCTTCTTCATAAAATCTTTCCTGTAGCCACTATCTTCAATTATTTTACCCCCACTTCCTTCAAGGATTTTTATTGTTTCATGTCTTAGATTTAAATCTTTTATCCCTCTTCAATCAATGTTTGTAAGTGGTGAGAGGGGCAGGTCCAGTTTCAATCTTTTACATGTGGTTATACAGTTTTCGCAGCACCATTTATTAAATAAAAATTCTTTTCCTGAGTGTATATTCTTGTTTGGTTTATCAAAGATCAGGTGGCTATAAGACATTAGTTTTGTCTCATGGTTTTCTATTCAGTTCAAAATGTCAATGTCTCTATTTTGTTTATTAAATCATAAAAAGGCAGATCATGTATACATTAATGCACTTATGGGGTACAATGTGCTGATTTCATATATACTTTGGAATATATTTTATGGCAATACCATGCTGTTTTGATCACTATGGCCTTGTAGTATAGCCAAAAGTCTCGTAGGGTGATACCTCCAGCTTTGTTTTTATTACTAAGAATTACCTTGTTTCTTCTAGTTTCATACAAAATGAAGAATTATTTTTTCCAAATCTTGAAAGTATGATGATGGTATTTTAATGGGGATGGCATTCAATCTGCAGATTGCTTTTGGAAGCATAGACATTTTAACAATGTTGATTCTTCCCAGCCAAGAGCATGGTCTGTTCTTCCACTTGTTAATATTGTCAGCTCTTTCTTTTCCTTGGGTTTCACAATTTTCTTTATAGAGTTCCTTCATCTCTTTTGTTAAGTACATTCCTATTCCTAGGTATTTCATTCTTTTTTTAAGCTCCATGAAGGTAGTTGTGTCCTTGATTAGCTTTTCATATTGACTGTTATTGGCATATACAAAGGCTACTGACTTGTGGACATTGATTTTATATCCTGAGATATTACTGTATTTTTTGTTCACTTCCAGGAGTCTTATGGTTGAGTCTTTGAGGCTCTCTAAGATAATATCATCATCAAAGAGGGAGAGTTTGACCTCCTCTGCCCCCATTTGGATGCCCTTTATTTTCTTCTCTTGCCTGATTGTATTGGCCAGAACTTCTAGCACTATGTTGAATAGCCGTGGTGATAGAGGACAACCATGTCTGGCTCCAGTTCAAAGTGGAAAAGCTTCCTGTTTTACTCCATTTATTAGCTGTGGGTTTGTCAGAGGTGGCTTTGATCAGATTAAGAAATGTGCCACCTATGCCTAAGTTCTAAAGTGTTCTAATTAGAAAAGGATGCTAAATTTTATTGAATGCTTTTTCTGCATCTTTGAGAGGATCATATGGTCTTTGTTTTTGCTTCTGTTGATATGATGAATTGTGTTTATGAACTTTTGTATGTTAAACCAGCCTTGCATCCCTGGGATGAAACCTACTTGATCATGATAAATGATTCTTTTAATGTGTAGCTGTAATCTATTGGCTAGGATTTATTGAGAGTTTGTGCATCTATATTCATTAGTGAAATTGGTCTGAAGTTCTCATTTTTAGTTGGGTCTTTTCCTGGTTTTGGTATCAGGGTAAGGTTTGCTTCATAGAGCGTGTTGGGGAAGATTCCTTCCTTCTCAATTTTTTGGAAAAATTTCTGTAGTGTGGGTATAAGCTCTTCTTTGAAGGTTTAATAGCGTTCTGGTGTGAAGCCATCTGAATCAGGGCTGTTGTTGTTGTTGTTGTTGTTGGGAAATTTTTAAATTGTTTCTTTGATCTCAGTTCTTGAAATCGATCTGTCCTAGAGATCTATTTCTTCTTGGTTTTCTTAAGTCAAGGGAAAGAGTGTGATTCCAGGTATGGATCCATTTTTTCCACATTGTTAAATATCCAGGCATCAAGTTTCCTCTAGTATTCAGAGATGATCTCTTGTGTCTCTGTGGCATCTGTTGTTATTTCCCATTTATCTAATTGCAAACCCAGCAAAAGAAAATAAATAAACAAAATTAAATCAGAGATTAATGAAATTGAAAACAAAATAATTTGCAAAATTAACAGAAAAAAAGTTAGTTTTTCAAAAAAATTAATAAAATTGATAAACCTTTGGCCGGATTATCTAGATACAGAAAAGTAAAATCTCTAACCACCTTAAGACTAATTTATAATACTTTGTTACAGAAATTTTTGATAGGGCACATGGATCAAAAAGCACAAGGTCTGAAGAAAATGTGTAAGTTATTAAAGAGAATGTTAAGGAGAAAACACGATATAATTGAGATGCAAAGAGAGAGAGAGAGAGAAATTCTATTGAGCCTTAAGGCTTAATTTAGATTTCTATTTTATACTTTCATAGAGCTCATCAGATTAAATTTACTCTATGACATTATGTTGAACTTTGACTCACAATTGTCCACATGTTTCCTTCAGCATTTTATACTGATTTATCTACTACACTAGAAATTATCTCTAGCTTTAAAATGAATACAATCTGCATCTTTACATAAGAAGGGAAGTTACAGTTTATTTTGTATTTTTAGGGTTTTGAACATGAAATTACACACCGAAGCAACACAGAATAGATGAGAATTGTTAAAGTAATAATGTCTTTTATTTGCAATTCTTTTGAGTATTATTTTCTTTTAAAATAACTTTATATTGTACCGAAAACATTTCCTATATACGCTTACTTCATTTAGAGGCAGCTGACCTGAGGCTTTCAGTCAGACAGTTCTGATTTTAAAACCTAACTCTGTTAGGTTTTTGAAGTATGCAGACATTTCAGAGATGTGTAACCTTGACCAAGATAAATAAGATTTTCAGTAGTCTATTTCCTCATCTGCAAAGCATGGATAACTGTTACGGCATACTACCAGGAACCTCTCTTTATATGGCAGGGAAAGGAAGCCTTAAGTACATTAAATCTTTCATTTTCTTAGGAAACAGGAGCAACTATTGTGATTAAGCAAGGTTCATCTTGTATTATCTTTTCTGGTCCTGACTACTAGATATCGTAACCCAGTAAATCCAAATTGTTGTTGAAATCTACCATTTAAATACTTGAACAAAATAATGTTTCCCTAGGATATTATATTTTGAGAAATATTAAGCTGCTTTATTTTTTGTTTGTTTTTTGAGACAGAGTCTGACTCTGTTGCCCACCTAGAAAGCTTTGGTGTGTGTCTGCCCAGTTCACAGCAACCACAAACTCCAAGGTTCATGCAACCCTCCTGCCTCCGCCTCCTAAGTAGCTTGGACTACAGGCGCCCACCACCAGGCCTGACTAATCTTTCTATTCTTTTAGGGGGAGTTAGGATCTCGCTGTTGCTTGGGGTAGTTTTGAACTCCTGATCTCAAGAAATCCACCCTGTTCAGCACCCAAGAGTGCTAGGATTGCAAGTGTGAGTCATCACACCTAGCCTGAACTGCTCTCTTAGTACTACATATATATTTTAGTGAAGTTAAAGTACATGTCCCCTTTAATCCTTATTAACAAAACTCCAATATTATTCAGGCATTCTGTATATAACCCTTCTCTCAAAGAAGGTAAATTAACTTATCCTGAATCCATAACCTATTTTAAACCTTCAAACCTATCATAGTAAGTCCTTGCTCCTTGCTAGAGGAGGCTGTTTACAGGGCTGATTATGTAGCCAAATGTTGGCCAACAAGATATAGGTAAGGCCTAGTTGTAGGATTGTGGTAAAAGGTGTCCTTTTCTTTTAAAAACAGATACAAAATAAAGAATATTGGTCTTGTGATATAGAGCATTGCCATGTTAAATGTTATTTATGAAACTATTGCAACTAACTGGTTCCTATAAAGAGCACTGACCAGAGAAGAAAGTTCAGATACTGAGGACAGACAATTATGTGCTCATGAAAACATGTATGATGTAACTCACATGTGAGCCAGGTTCCTATTCTTTGGAGTCATTATTGGGTGAGCTAATTACTCTTTTATTTGTTGTTTATGTCACCTGACTTGATATTCTTTTGATACTTGTAATCAAAAGCATTTCAACTGCTTACAAAATGGAACTTTCACCATAATCAATGTGTCCATTCATTCATCCATTCACCAGACAATTGTGAAGTCTGTTATATTCCAGGAATCATGTCAGGGTCTAGAGATTAAAATTAAAAAGTAAATACCTGCAAAGTCACTGCTTTCATCTGCAATGCATGACTGAGTCCAATGTTCTTAAGAGTTGCTCCTGTTAAGCTTAAGCAGGAATTAGCTTATAAACTGATGTGATAATGTATACAAAGTGGAGGGGTTCTCTTCTGTCACAAGAGGACGGTGTTACCAGCAACTGCACCCATCATTTCCTCAAAGAATAAAGTGTCACACAACAAGTGGAACTTTTCAGGATGGCCTCCAAATATGACATGGAATTGTGGGTATTAAATGTGGGCATTCTGCACTCATTCTATGGTCTATTTCTTTTTTAATTAAAAATGTAATTTTTAAAGCCATGTAAACGTGTGTTGCTGTCAGTTCATAGGAAATATAGAAAAAATGATTATCTAATTCTACTTATATTTGATGTTTAGATTTTAGTAATATTAGTTTGATTTATTATATTCTTATAAAAGTTTTTTTTTTTTTACTTGCAATAGAAGTGTGGAAAAGGCACGTGTCTGGAAATATGAGTGCATTTGTGGGGGGGGGAATTTGAAGTTATTTTCTTCAAGTGATTATCAAATGTCAGGCAATTACCATATTTAAATCTTCAAAATACGTATGCATTTTTATCCCCACTTCAGACATAAGAAAACTGAGACAAAAGAGAAGTGACAGCCCTTCAGGTTGGGCACTTGAAGTCAGATATGTCAGTTTCTAAAATCAAGGCTTCTTCTTTTATCATCAGGCTGACTTAAAATACCATTCATTTGGAATCTGTGACAATATTCTTTTATTCCAATTAAATGAATTTGGAGGTCATTATGTTAAGTGAAATGAACCAGGCATGAAAAGACAAATATTACGTGTTTGCATTCATATGTAGAAACTAAAAAAGTTGATTTTATGGAGGTAAAAATGTTAGTTACCAGACGCTGAGAAGAGGATGTTGGTGGAGGGGAGATGAAGAAAGGTTAGTTTAATGGGATGGAATAAATTCTAATGTTAGGTAACACAAAAATGTTTTATATATTTCAAATTAGGGAGAAGGGAGGACTAGAGAACATAGAAGTGATAAATGTTCAGGGAAATAAATATCCTAAAAACCCTGTTTGATCATCATGCATGTAATCAAATACTACAGATATCCCATAAAAATGTAAAATATTATATATCTGTATATCATATATTTTATTTTTATCATTTATCTGATAAATTTAAAATGTATTAGAAACGTAAAATAACCCCTAGCTCTACTCATTATTGAAAGTTGATGTCAATATTATAATATAACTTTAAGGAGCATAATTTCTTAATTTTTAGTGTCGTAATGTGTAGAGGAATGGACACCATGCTTACAAAGGGCCGTTACTGATTCTTATCACATTAAAAGGAAACAATGAGAATAGGACAGTCTCCTGGCAAGTCTAGAGACATTTTGTGGCTTGGGGACAATCCCCCAAGTAACTCAGTGTTCCGGAATGAGATAAGATCAGTCACTCACTAGTAAGCAAGTGTTAAATATTGTTCTTCATGATGGTTGTGGGGAAAGAACATGTGAAGAGAGCACGTGGCAATCCTTATGTATGCCACCCTCATATGTAATTACTTTAACTCTCCACACCTGTTGTGTATGTCATTACCTTAACTATCCACACTTGTTGAGTATAAGGAGGGGGCTCTGGGCTACCCTGCACTTAAGGTTAGCCCACCTCCCTTCTAATCCATGTCATGCATGGTTCTGTCCTGCAGGGACCAAGACCAGGGCCTCAGGGGTGGCGACAGTAATTTTTTTTTTCAATGGTAATGTTTTATTGGAAATAATTTAAAGCAATTTCACAGTTACCAAAATATTGCACAAATAATGCAAAGAACTCCTGAACCCCTGTGTCCATTCTTTCCTTCCCTTCCTCATATACACATATATGGTTTAATTTTGTATCACTTAAAAATATGTTGCGTACAAGTTTCCCCATTATCCCTAAAAAATTCAGAGCATATTTTTAATAACAAATAGATTCCCTTAGCATATTATCAAAATCAGAAAATTAATATTCATTCATAATTATCATTTAAACTACAAGACTCATCAAAATTACTCTAACTGCCCCAATGCTATCTTTATTGAAAAAGAAAAAAACATTTCTGATCTAGCCTGGCAACAAATGGAAGGTCCTGAGTTACATTTATGTGTCGTGTTTTTTTGTTGTTGTTATTCCCCTTTAATCTGGAACATTCTTCAGTCTGTCTTTGCCTTTAAAGATTTTGATGTTTTTGAAGTATGCAGACATTTCAGAGTATTTCTCAGTCTGGTTTCATTAATATTTTCAAGTTTGTGGTCAATATATATGTATAAAATATAGGTATATACATATGCAAGTATGTATTTGCATATGTATATGTAAAATGTATGGATATGTTGGAGCCGTGCAGATAAATACATTCCATATATATTGGTGTGTATACCATATATGTGTATGTAAGATGTAATCACACATGAATATGTTAATATATATCTTCATATATTTATATATTAATGTATAAAGATATTAATTTTTAGCTAACTAGATCGTTAATAGGCAAATATGGCATTGTGTGTGTGCATATTTGACCAAATATCATTTCTTAAGAGAGGATAGCCACAAGCTTATATCAATTATTTACAGTTTTTCCCTTTGACATTTAAGTATTTATCTATCCTTGATTGATTTTATGGTGCAATGTGAAATAGTGAAGCATATTTTTAATGATATCAATATTGAACTGTTCTAGACCTGTTCATTCAAAATCTAGGCCATACTCAATACTTTCTGTATTCTTCAGAAATCATATGTCAAATATCTATTTCAGGGGTTCTTTCTTCAGTTTCATGTGTTATTTATTTATTGCTGTTCTGATGCTACACTTTCTCAGTTGTGTGGTTTTTAATTGTAAGATCTAGATGAACAAGTTTTACACAATAGTGTTTTCATACAATAATGGCTTAGCTTTTTTATTTCCATAAGTCTCGGGTACAGATTGTCAAATTAAAAACAAACCAAACAAAACAACCAAGAAAAATTGGGCCTGTGATAGATGCTCTATTGAATCTCTAAATTAATTTAGGAAGAAATGATATATTGACAGCAGTGAGTATTCCTATCCATGAACATATACCATCTTTCCCATTTGTTTAGCTCATCTCAAATGTCTCTCAAAAATTGCACATGGTTCTTTTAAGAAGTTTTGCATATGTGATTTATTAGGTTGACTGTAGTTTTTTTCTAATTTTAGTGATATTAAAATGTTCCTTTTAAATTTTGTTTTGTTTTGTGCTAATACGTTTAGCTAAAAATATGTTTTATATACTGATTGTGTTTTAGAAACTGTAGTTTTTCTGTGTACAAAGCAGTACAACATACGAGTAACAAAAATTGTGTTTTCTAGTTTTTCTAATCCTCATACATTCTGTTCCTTATTGGTGCCTTCTTGTACAAGGCAGAATCTCTGATACTATATTAATTTCAAGAAGTGATAGTAGAGAGTTTTCTCCTTTTTTATCTCAGTGAGAATGTTTTCCATGTCCCAGCAATCTATGTTAAAAGTTTATTGTAGATACTGTTTATTAAAACCAAAAAAAGAAAACTTCTACAAAATTGCTCCAAGTTACTACTTTATTTATAAATAGATAAATGACAAATTATGTTTTTGTGATTTTCTTTGGGTTTATGGTGAAATTCATTAGGCAATTGATCACTTTAATCTATTAATGTGATTAATTACATTGACTTATTTTCCGATATTATGCAAGTCTTTCACTCTTGGAAAAAAAACCTAATTAGGTCATGAAACATTAACTTATTTTATATATTACTGGATTAAGTTAGCTAATGTTTTGTATCAGTAATAACGTTCATGATTAGTCTTTAATTTCCTTTTTTATTACTTTTGTTTTGGAGATCAAAGTTTTGCTGTCTCCATGAAATGAGCTGAGAAGTATTTTCTTTTATTAATCTCTACAAGATTTCATATGAAACTGAAATTACTTATTCCTTAAATATATAGTAGAACTATTCACTGAAGAAATGTATGACTGAAGTGTTTATTTAACCAGCATTTTTGGTGGTTTTTAATAGACTTTATTTTTTTTACAGTATTTTTAGACAAATTGAGCAGAATTTACAGAGATAACCCATATGTCCCCTCCCCCACACGTGCCTACCTGCCCCATTGTCAACATCCCCACCAGAGTGGTACACTTGCTACAATTAATGAACCTACACTAACACACCATTTGTGTTCACAATTTGTCCATAATTTGTTTACATTAGCTTTACTCTTGCTGTTGTATTAATGCATCCCATGGATTTGGACAAATGCATAATAACATGTGTTCACCCGTTGTAGTATCATACAAAGTAGTTTCACTAGCCTAAAAATCCTCTGTGCTCTGCCTATTCATCTCCCTTGCCCTTCCTCCTAAAGACCACTGTTGTTTTGTTTTGTTTTGTTTTGTTTTGTTTTGTTTTGTTTTGTTTTGTGAGACAGAGTCTCAAGCTGTCACCCTAGGTAGAGTGGCATAGTATCATAGCTCACAGCAACTCTTGGGTTTAAGTGATCCTCTTGCTCAGTTTTTCTATTTTTAGTAGAGACCGGGTCTTGCTTTTGCTCAGGCTGGTCTCAAATTCGTGAGCTCAAGCCATCCACCTGCCTCGGCCTTCCAGAGTGCTAGGATTATTATAGGCATGAGCCACCACACCACGCACAGCCACTGTTCTTTTTACTGTCATTGTTTTGCCTTTCCAGAATGTTACATAGTTGGAATTCTACAGTCTGTGCCCTTTCCAGATCAGTTTATTCCACTTAGTAATATGCATTTAAGTTTCCTTCTGTGGTTTGATAGTTCATTCCTTTTCAGTGCTGAATTATCCTCCCTATCTGGGTGTACCAAACATTATTTATCCATTTACCTACTGAGTGACATCTTGATAGCTTCAGCGTTTTGGCAATTATGAATAAAGCTGTAAATTTTTGTGTAGACATAAGTTTTCAACTCTTTGAGCAAATAATACTAAGAAGAATGATTGTTGCATCGTATTCTAAGAGTATGTTTAGTTCCCTAAGAAATTGCCAAGATATTTTTCAAAGGGGCTTTACTGTTTTAATCAGCATTTGAAATACTTTTATAATTCTTTAGTTTGTTAACACTATGTAAGCGCTTGTATTTCTCCTGCAGCTATATGCATAGAATGTGCCCATTTTATGTAATTTTCAATTTTTCTACCTAAAATTCTTAATATAATCTTATTAGTAATTATTATTAACTGTAGCATCTGTAGTGATACACTCTTTTCATGACCCCCCCATTTTAAATTCTTGTTAAGTTTATCACAAGTTACCAATATTACTAGTCCTTCTAAAACTAAGCAATCAACCTAATTTGTGTCTTGTTGATGCTCTATATTCAGTTACATTGTATTCAATTACATTTAATCTTGCCCTCACTTTTAATCCTTTTTTCTTTATACATTCTATGAATTAGTTTTATTATTCTTTCTCTATTTTTTTTCTTATGTTAAGTCCATTATGTTTTTTCACTTTCTTTTTGTAACATAAATGCAAGGCTTTAAATTTTTCTCTAAGTATTATTTTGGACTAATTTTTGTATATTTCATGTTTTTATTCAAGTCAAAATATTAAGTATTCTCATTTCTGCTTTCATCCACAAATTACTGAGCAATGAATTACTAAATTGTCAAACATAAGACACTGTTTGGTTTTATGTTTATTTTTGAATTCTGACTGAATTGCACTATTAACAGGACAAATTTAGGATTTGAATTACTTAATGGCTAAATAAATACATGCATCGATATTTTGTAAATGTTCTGTGAATGCTTGAAGACAATGCTGATTCAGTGGTTATTAGATGTACTATTCTGTAGAACTCAATTTAAAAAGATGCCTACATCCATGCTACTCAATTATTTTATATTATTTATGATGTCTCATCAAGGTTTTCTACTTATTTTTCAAAATATTCTGGCAAAATACATCCGTTAGGATTTGCATATTTCATCTTGCACTTCTGTTAGTTTGGTTTATAATATGTATTTTGAGGTCATATTTCTGGGTAAAAAAAGTGTAGTTGTAACTTTAATGATTTCTCACTGTTAAGTAATTAATTTGGTTTTAACTTCCATTTTTTGGTTAATAGTATAGATACACAAACTTGGACTTACTTAGTTTCATCACACATTCATTCTTTCTTTTTCTAATAAGACTTTAATTGTTGCTTGCTCACCATTGTTCTCTAAAATTAATTTGGGGGATAGTTTTAGAAACTTACATTGATATGTTCTTCTGTAAAGAGGCTGAGCATTTGTTACTGCTAAACATCTAGGGACACTACTGTAACTTCTAGTTGGCACTACCTCCAGCCTTGTAAAATGTTTGAGGGTTCCTTGACCATGAAGACTATGAATTCTCAGACAGAGTCTAGAAGCATCAATGCCCCAGCAGTGATGGGCTTATCTAACACTGGTACAGTTCTTCAATGAAACAAACAAGAGTTCTTGCAGTAATTGCCAATTCTAGAATTGAACAGGAATTATATGAGCCTGCAGCATCTTGCAGTACTGAAAAGTAAGAATGTGCTCAAGAAGAGTCTCCTAGTTACAGGATTATTCCAAAGGGGCACAGGAGCCAAATGAAACAGTTCCAAATGGCCAGAGCTAGAATAATTTGAAAAATGAAATAAAGTAGGTTTAGATTATAACCCAACATATAATATAAAAATAATGAATCTATACCTGACATAAATAAATCATTAAATGAATAAATGTTTGGGAGAAAAGAGACAAACATTATATATAGAATTTAAAATAACTTATGTGGATATTCTGCCATCAGGGGATGGATCATAACTTCATCCTCCTTAAGTGTTGATTGTGCATAGTGACTTCTTTCCAAAGAGGATAGTATGGAAGGTGAAAAGAGAAAGTATAGTGGAAAACCCCAATCTAATCATGAAGGAAAAAAATATTAGGGTATTCTATGAAATATTTGAGCAGTACTCTCTCAAACTCTCAAGGTCATCCAAACAAGAAAATTCTAAGAATCTATCACAGCCAAGGGATCCCCCTAAATGCAATGTGGCTGAATGTACTGTGATACTCCTCTTTCTTTCTTTCTTTCTTTCTTTCTTTCTTTCTTTCTTTCTTTCTTTCTTTCTTTCTTTCTTTTCTTTTATTTTCTTTTCTTTCTTTTTTTGTTTTTATTAA
>CAUYPK010161655.1:0-31640 GCA_963574355.1 Loris lydekkerianus
CGCGGCCCGCGCGCCCAGCCTCGCCGCCGGCCCCCCCCCCCCCCCCCCCCCCCCACCCCCACCCCCCCCCCCCCCCCCCCCCCCCCCCCCCCACCCCCCCCCCCCACACCCACACCCCCCTCCCCCCGCCGCCCCCCCCCCCCCCCCCCCCCCCCCCCCACCCCCCACCAGATACGACTCAACAAAAAACACCACCACCCCTGACATTGCAGATTAGGTTACTTCAGACTAACATTCTCACTGACACTGATTTAAATATTTATTTTTATTTGTGAATAGTTTTATGTTAATGATTTTGCAAAGGTTACATTCCACATGATTCTTCTATGTTTTTGAAATAACAAATATATGAAGATGGAAAAAATAGGACAGTGTTCAATAGATCAGCAATGTGACTATAGTTTATAGTAATCTATTATACATTTCAAAATAGCCAGAAGACAATCATTCAAATATTTCTAACATATGTTATGGTAGACATAAACACATATTTAAGGTGATTTAAGACCCCAAGTATACTGATTCGATCTTTATAAGTAATATGAAATTATCAAATTGTCACATGTACCCTGCAATGATGTGCATCTATTACAGATCAGTAAAACATTGTTTTGAAAATAGCCGGGTGTTGTGGTGGGCACCTGTAGTCCCAGTTACTCAGGAGGCTGAGGCAAGAGAATTGCCTAAGCTCAGGAGTTGGAGGTTGCTGTGAGCTGTGTGATGCCAGCGCACTCTACAGAGGGCAATAAAGTGAGACTCTGTCTCTACAAAAAACAAACAAACAAAAAAAAAACATTGTTTTAAAAAATGGAAAACAGATTAGTGGTAGCCAGTCATTAGAAAGCGGTGCTGTAACAAGGTAGCTAAAGGGAGTCTCAAGATGGAACTCTGTATCCTGACTGCGGCAGGGTCACAGGTGACAGGTGACAAAAGTGCACAGAAGTAAACATACTCAGACACAAAGGCATGCAAGTAAAACTAGGGGAATGTGAATAAGGGCAAAGTATCACATCAATGTCAGTTCCCTGGTTGTTTGAAATCATACTTCAGCTATACAAGATGCTACCACTAGGGGGAACCGGGTAAGGGGTATATGTGATTTCTGTGTATTATTTTTTTTAAACTGCATGTCTATAATTATTTTGAAAAAAAAAAAATTTTTTTTTTTGAGACACAGTCTTACTATATCACATTGGGTCACAGCTCACAGCAACCTTAAACTCTTGGGCTTAAGTGATTCTCTTGCCTCAGCCTCCCAAGTAGCTGGGACTACAGGTACCCACCACAACGCCTGGCTATTTTTTGGTTATAGTTGTCATTGTTGTTTGGCAGGCCTCGGGCTGGATTCAGACCTTCCAGCTCTGATATATGTGGCTGGCACCCTAGCTGCTGAGCTACAGGTACAGAGCCAAAAAGAAAATTTTTTTTTAGTTAAGTTAACTCCATATACCTAGAAAAAAATTAAAATAAAGCCACACCTGGACACGTGGTGGCAAAACTGCAGAACATTAGGGATGACAAGAAAAGCAAAAAGCCTACCAGAAATAAAAGATACATTCCCTGCCAAAGAATGACAATTAATCAGTAAGATATTTCCCGTCAACAATGCTAGTGGCCAGGTGCTTGCAGGTATGATGTCTGATAACTCAATCAGAAAACAACCGGACAGGCTCGGTGGGGTAGCTAAAGCCTGTAATCCTAGCACACCGGAAAGACCAACTGGGAGGACCACTTGAGCTCAGGAGCTGAAACCAGCCTGAGCAAGAATGAGGTCCCATCTTGACTAAACACATAGAAAAATATAGCTGGGTATTATGGTGGGTGCGGTAAGCCCAGCTACTCAAGAGGCTGAAGCAGGAGGATGGCTTGAGCCCAGGAATTTGAGATTTCTGTCTGCTAGGCTGAGGCCATGAGACCATGACACTCTAGCCTGGGCAACAGAGTAAGACTCTATGTCTCCGAAACAGACAAACAAACAAAAAAAGAAAACAAGGTAGTCCAGCTTCTGGTAATGGCAAAGCAGCTTGATTAGACTAAGCCTCCTTCAGAAAACAGCCATAAAATATGGTTAAAACAAAACAAAAGGACTATGGAAGGTATCTGGAGAGCAAGCAGCCACTGGAGAGAGGGATGTTCACCCTTGAAAGATGAGGCCTGCAAGGTAAAACCTATGACTTTGTGACTTGGCCTGTGGGCATTCCTGTCTGTGGGCACAGCTTTGGAGCTCAGAAAATTGTAGCTTCTCTGGACAGAGGTGTTAGCAGACAGAGTCAGAGACTGGTAGAACAGCTATTAAAGTGTAAGCAACATCCTGGGAGGGAGAAAGTGAACCCCAGAGGCTGCATGTAATCATCCCCCAAGCCTGGAGCTGACTGCTGGACTTCACACATCTGGGTGGGACCCCAGTGAGGCAACAGTTGGCAGCTGGGAGAATTGAGTGAAAACTTTTTTACCCACCTTGTGGATATGTGCGTCATTATTAAAGTTTTGATAAATGCAAAAATCAAAACACAAAAAATCTGTGCAGATGGAAACAAATGAATCCCTCCCAGCAACACTAATAAGCTGAGCAAGTTGAAACTTGCACAGGTAAGTCAGAAAGGTGCTGTAAACTGTGTTTCTTGGAAGTGAAATAATGGACCATAACACGGTCTGTCTCAAAACTTGCCTAGTGACCCATGCATACAGTCTGTCTTTGTCATTCCCCACCTTACGTATAGTTTTTCTTCCCAGGTGCCAGGCCTGTGGGCCAACAGCAGGCTTGGGGCCTCCACCAGCTGCACATATGACAGCCTTACAGAGACCTGTTCACTTCCTCCCTCTGTGGTCCTAATGAGAGACTTTTCTCTGACCTTCCAATTGTCTTCTTCCAGACCTTTACTTCTCCAGAACCACAACTGTAAGTAATAATCCCTATAATCAATCTCATACTCTATAATGCTTACAGTCTAATCCAGCGGGCCCCTACCATCATTATTTAATGCCATGAAATAGAATAGGAGATAAGATAGGCTAATATTAATGCATCACAGAGAATAACAGTAACTAAAATTTTATATAAGTGCATAGCCTGGGTGGTTATGTGAGTGACAGTGGTCCTGATATAAAAACTATTTCTAAGTATTAAATTGGTAAAAAGCATGTGACAGCCACTAAACAGTAATAAGCCTATCGTATTATACAATTATTTGAATTAAGTTTGATTTTCTGAGCATTATGCTATATTTCATTTGGTCAAGACAACTACCCAGGCCCACTAGGGCAGCTCTGTACTTTGGTCAGTGCTGTCGTTGCCCTGCGTCAACATCTTGGCTGCCCTGGAAACAGTTGAGTTTTAGGGTAAAGACATAGGGGTATAAAAACTGTATGCAAAGATCCCTGCTGCCCTCTACTTGGGCACACCCCCCACCATGCGACCCAGTCTTTGGACATCACATCTAAGTCCTCCAAGCCTAAACTTACCTCAAGGGGAGAGACAGCTGTGTCTGCACACAAGCACCCAAATTGGCTTCATAGTTAGGTAAATGCAAAGAAATGCCCTCTTCTCAAGGGGAACATGGTTCCAAAGGACCAGGGCAAAAGGTTCTTTGAGCCAGCAACTTGCTTAAGAGTGAGCCTTAGATGTAGGAGGCTTGAGGATCTGACAAGGTTCAAAAGAGCCTTAGTAAGATTACTAAGAGATTTAGTAAGATTCCAGAAACAAGCAAAGATTTTGCAAGTGAGACCCAGAGCTGGGGATGTGGTGATTCCCCTGAATATCCATAGACGCAGCTCTCTGCAGGATAATGGTGCCCAAGAATGATGTCTTTTTCTGATTAAAAATCTCCTAAATCCTCTTTCAGTCTAGTCTCTGCTCTGCAGCCAGGTAACGTCCTGTTAACATTTAGCCAGACCATGCCACTTCTCTTTGAAGCCTGCGTGATTCCCTGTCTCACCACCGTCTCCAACAGCCTGAGGGACTGAAGGAAAAATACAAAATTCCCCACCACACAAAGAGAAACCCTGTGTTAACGGGTGTGCTCAGAATTATTACAAAACAGATTAAGCAAATAGCACATACAACTACAAGGCACAAAGACATCACTCAGCACTTTTCTTGAGACAACCAGCTTAAAGTGGTCCCAAGTGCTTTAGAACTGCTTTAAGTGTCCTGTAATGCCCTTTAGAGCCAACTGTAATGCTAAAATCCCTGTCCAGTGGAGAACTGTAAAATCATGGGTTGTATGAAGGCGTGATGATTGTACTGTGCTTAATTAACGTTTCAAAGTGAACATGATGACACAATGAAAGAGCCCTGTGTGACTCACTGGGAAGAGACTTAAGGCAACACCACGAGTAGATGGTACAGCTCTTACTCTCCAGAGAACTGTTGTGCCTCTCGGGAGTGAGCCCCAAGGCAAGTGACCTCTAATAAACTCATCTCGTTTGCCAAGATGTACTTGTCTGAGTCATTCTTCAGTCTCTCACCCATTTAGAGGGTGGTTTTCCTGCACCTTCCCAGGTGCCTCTCCTACCCATTTCTGGCAACACGTCTTCCCATACACACACTTTGATCAGCCCCACTCACCTCCAGCTGCTTCCAGAATAGGAACTCTCCCATCTTGCTCTTCCCCCTATCTGACATGCTCTCTCCCCAGAAATGTGCATGGCTCACTCCTTCGCCTCCTCCAGGTTTTTACCCAACTAACACTTCTCCATGAGGCCTTTCATGACCTCTTAAAGTTGTAGCCCCACACCCACAATCTTTTCTACCTTCCTTGATTCAGAATCCCCCAGAACCCCTAACACGGGTCATATTTGGCGTATTTTACT
The DNA here is from genome assembly GCA_963574355.1 of Loris lydekkerianus. Taxonomy (NCBI): domain Eukaryota; kingdom Metazoa; phylum Chordata; class Mammalia; order Primates; family Lorisidae; genus Loris; species Loris lydekkerianus. Next base: position 4,813 of record CAUYPK010161655.1, read on the forward strand.
CTTTTGTTGTGTTAATTATCTGTGTTACCTTACTAGAATATAAATGCCATTAAAGACAAAGATTTTCATCTGCTTTGTTCACAGCCATATCCCCAAGGCATAGTGAGGCCTGCAGGAAAATCAGCATTCAATAAATATATGTTGAATGAATTCCATTTTCTATCTACTTTTGCTGATACGGAGGAAAGGTACTGTATATATGTATACCTACACATGCACATGCCCGCTGGTATCCAGCTTGCTCAATGAACTTTATTATTAGTTTTAATGGCTACTGAGCTAATTCTCTTAAGTTTTTTGAACATAAATGTTCACATAATAGTATCAAAACATTCCATCCCTGAGGCAATGAGTCTCAGACTGACTTACCTGTTTTGCAAATGGTATGAGTATTCAAGATTAATTAGGAGGTAGAAAGAGAAACTTAACCTGCAAATAATATTTTAAAAATATTATCCAGCCACAATAGAGAAGGGGCCTGCACTACAACCAATATGTCCTCTGGATTACTGATGGTGCTGACTAATTTTGAACAAAATAATTTCATGAAATGAAAAAATGGCTTAAAAAATTCCAACATATTCACCAGAGACTTGATATAGTACTAATACCAAAAGCCTAAGTGGATCTAGGCAAAAAACAAAAAACTATCATGGAATATGGCTGTATTTCCACTACTGATGGCAAATCTCTCCCTGTGTGACTTGAGCTATGAGCTAATGTGATTATGAATCCATCATCAATAGAAGGTCATTCAAGACTCTTCATCTTCAGTTTGTCATATGTGCATATAATTCATAAGTAAATAAATGAACATATAATAGGGGAGTGCACAGTCCAAAAAGTTTAAGTATTATTGCTTCAGAGGACTGTATCTTAAACTTTAGAGAAGAGAAATCTTTGCAGAATCCAAGGAAAGCTGCAGACCCACTCCCCAGAGAACTGTGTGTAACCTTATATAAATACATATTCACACTGACAGTCACAGGGTCAGTCAACTCCACACAAGGCCCATCAGTGTACATTAAGTGTTCATGTATTCCAAATAAGAATCCTTAATTTGGGGCTGTGCCTGTGGCTCTTTGGGTAGGACACCGGCCCCATATACGGAGGATGGCAGGTTCAATGGACAAGCTGCAACAAAAAAACGGCCGGGCATTGTGTTGGGCACCTGTAGTCCCAGCTACTCGGGAGGCTGAGGCAGGAGAATCGCCTAAGCCCAGGTGTTCGAGGTTGCTGTGAGCTGTGTGACGCCGCAGGACTCTACCAAGGGCAATAAAGTGAGACTCTGTCTCTACAAAAAAAAAAAAAAAAAAAAAAAGAATCCTTGATCTTGCTAGCAATGTTGAGTTATTTTAAATTAAGATTAAAGTGTAATGAATTCTCTCTCCCTGTTTTTCTAAAGTGAGCAGAAGGAAAGAAAATTTAAAGCTTGTTTCCCTGGACATAAGTCAGGACATAATGGAAAGGTTTATGAGGCGGCAAAAGGACTTCCCACTGGCTGCACATACCCTAACCGGACAGCAGGGGGCAGCTGAGCGCAGGAGAAGCCGGAGACGACCGTGCGTGCGTTTTGCAAGGAGAAAGAAGCCAGGCGCGGAAGGACGAACGCCCCTCAATCTCACTCACTTGGACTGTAAAAAAGTTGATTTCATAGCAGCAGAGAATAGGCGAGCAGAGGCCGAAGAGGGTCCTAAGAAGGGGGAAATGGCAGTTTAGTGAAAGGGGACTAACTCACACTTGGGAGGAATGACTTCCGGTGTCCTGTTAGCGTGCGCAGAGCAAATTAACAATGCAGTGTGTATTTCAGGAGAACTAGAAGATTTCAAACATGGTCACCACAAAGAAATGGTGTTTCATGTGATGGATGCGGAAACTGCCCTGATTTGATCATTATGCGATATACGCATGGATTGAAACATCACATTGTATCCCATACATAACATACAATTATTTGGTGTCAATTTATATTTAAAAATCAATTTTAAAAATTCTCACTAAAAATGTAGAAAGAAAGAAGAGGGGACCAGTTGTCTTTGGCTGAATCAAGTATTCAAGGCAAATCTAGATTAGTATGGTAATAAGAAAAAAAAAATGGAACAAAATGCCTTAAATTAAGCTATCCAGAGTCAATTGTCCTTGCAGTACCTAAACCTAAGCAAATAAAATAAAATTGCTAGCACAGTACAGCACAGCTTGGTTCAAAGCAGTCTTCTGAAAAATAAAGAATATTTTTCGAATAATAATTCTAAGCCACATCATGTGGCACATCTATTCAATAACTACCCCCAGCCCTGCCTCAATCACTATGCTCCCCACCCTGCTACCCACCTAAAACCCCTCTGCAAACCCACATTTTCTGCACCCTGTTCCCTCCATCTGCACACAGCTTGCCTTTCACTCCAAGTAACACGCAATATAAAGTTATTATCAAAGAAATTGACACCCTTGTGATCCTCTGCTTTTCCTGCAGAAACATGGAATGTCTTTCCATTTATTAAAATCTTTTATGACTCCAGTTAAACTCTAGTTTTTTTTAATCTAAGATAATTATGCTTTTGTTTATTGTTTTTTAATTTGTTGTGAATGACATATTTTCACAATAATTACTGCAGTATACACAAAAAAACCCTGATTTTTACATATAATCTTTTCTTTATGTGGGGGCCACTGGTTTGAACTCTTGCTTCTAAGTTCCTCAATGGTTCTCAGGAGTCTCTTCTCTTGAAATGGTTTCAAAGAGAGAATGTTTCAGTGGAATCACAGCAGGAAGAGTGGTATTTAATGGTGTTGAAAGAGCTGAGAGTAAAGTTTGCCCTTAAGGTCATTCATTCCTTAACGCTGCCCTCACAGCTCCCAGTCCTTCTGCACAGAGCTTCTTGGTTCAGCACATCCCAGGGCTTTTTCTGCCAATTTGGACTTGGAGCTCCCACGTAAGTTGGTTGTTCTCACTTAGAAGGTGTCCTCTGACTAAGCATAGAACCTCCCTGTAACAGACATGCCCGGACACATGAGGTGTCACTGCCTTTGGAAGTTTATAGGGCCTCCTCTGGCTGGTGTTTGTCTGAGGGACAGGCTTCTGACAAGAAGACCTGGCCCATAGGAGGGGAGCTGCACTGTTTTAGAGAAGCCTCCTAGTGTCTGTAAACTACTGGTGGAAAGAAATAGCCTCAGCCTGGCGTGGTTGCTCACACCTGTGATCCTAGCATTCCAGGAGGCCAAGGCGAGTGGATTGCTTGAGCTCATGAGTTCGAGACCAGCCTGAGCAAAAGCAACACCCTGTCTCTACTAAAAATAGAAAAACTAAGGCAAGAGCATCACTTGAACCCAAGAGTTTGAGGTTGCTATGTGCTGTGACACCACGGCACTCTACCCAGGGCAATAGCTTGAGGTTCTGCCTCAAAAAAGAAAAAAAGAAAGAAAGAAATAGCCTCTTCTGTCTGGATCATGTCATGTTTGTGAGCCTAAGGCTGGAGGTTGCCTCTTGACAACCTCCAATGGGAGGGCACCTGAGGTGTGGCAGTCACAGGTAGCAGGAAGGGCTCAACAGGAATGTTGCAGGGAAATGGAGTGGGAACCCGATGTGTCCCCATCCCCCAGGCCTGCCTACCACCCACTCCTTATGCTGGGCCTGGCCAAGGGTCTTCCAGTTTGGGCAGCTGCCTCTATTCTTGACACTGGAAACATCCTAGTAGCTGATTTTCTGAACAAAGATAAAGCAGGGCTATGACAAAACAAACAAACAAAAAAAAAAACTTCACTCAAGGACTCATTCATCCAGCAAATTATTTATCATTAACCAGGAGCCAAGTAACTCTGGTTACCTTTTTATCTATCTATCTATATCTATATATCTATATACATATATATAGATATATAGATATATAGATTTTTTTTTTTTTTTTTTTGCAGTTTTTGGCCAGGGTTTGGTTTGAACCCACCACCTCTGGCATATGGGGCCAACGCCCTACCCTTTTATCTATATTAACAAGACTACCAAGACCAAAGGCATACAGGAAAAGAAGTGATGAATGCAACCGTATAATATCAAAAGACTTCAAGATAGAAAATTAAAAAAAATAAAAAATCAAAAGCCAAACGAAAACTGGAGGAAACTGTATTTATAAAAGAATCTAATGAAGGCCCAATTTCCTTACCATATTAAAATAAAACATCAAATCAATGGCAAAAAGCAAACTAATGGAAATAAAATGAGCAAAATAGATGACAAACCTAAATAGATAAATAATCAACTTTAAAGAGCTATTCTTAAATCGAAAGCAATTTCAATTTCATGATCTAAATTACTTGAACTATTATAATAGATCCTTTTCACCCATCCGCATAAACATTTTTTTAAAGCTGGATCATACACAGTGCTCGCAATGATAATGGGAAACAGTCTCATGCGTTGGTAAAAGTGAATAGGTATAACCTCTTTGGAATTCACTTTGCTAAAATATGAAGCATTTTAAATGCACCCAACCAATGACCCTTATACATCTTAAAGTTTTTTTCATGGATAAACTCATTTCCTTTTTAATAACTGACCTGATAAGTCTCCTTAGGTCACAGTTTATTTGACCTTAGAATACTTATTCTGAACTTGCATTCAGAGGTTTCGGCACCATGAATGGCACACGTGGGTCATCTATAAATATGTGAATGCATAGCATCCCATCAGACAGATAAAGACAGAGTTGTTCTCCTCCATGGGATTCTTTCCTCCAGGTGTTTTCAATTTGATACAAGGGTATAAAATAAATAATGCCTAAGGATAGGCCCTTCCAAAAGGAAGAAATGCAAAACTCACCTCTGACATGTTGGAGTTAGTCACTTTCCCTTATCTGGACGCTAGATGGCAGCATCCCCTCGTTTCCCCTGGCGGGAAGCGGACCCGCAGTAGCTCTGCGCGGACTGAAGCTAAAGCGCTTCTGCAACTGGAAGAATCTGCCACAGTAGGCATTGGTCCCAGGCCATGAGCAGGAAGAAGAATTCTCTTTACTTAAATTCCCAGAGAACAGATCTGATCCATCTCTGGTCCATTTACTCCACATGTATTAACGGAGATAACAGCATTTGGGTATTTTGTTGTTTTTGTGGGGTTTTCATGGGCGGGGGCGGGGGGGCGCGCTGTAATTTCTTTGGTTTTGTGTTTTACACTGACAGATGAGCAAGAAAATTGCAAGCTATTTCCCCAGTGTTTTCAAAACCTAGCCACAGCTAGGTGCTGCTTTGGCCTAATAGAGCTTCACAAACACACATGGGCGCAAACATTGGTGTAAGCGGATGTCCGGAAGGAGGCGCCTCAGAACGCATCCCGGGCCGAAGTGAGGCTGGTCTCCGGCCACGGCCTGCACGCAGGGGCCAGGAGCAGCACTCGGCCAGGCCGGACGCGTGCCCAGCTCCCCTGCCTGCCCGCCCGCCCGCATCCTTAGCTCTAAGACTATGTACAGGAGGAAGAGAAAGCAATGATGAGGGAAAAAAGGATAAGAAAACCAAAACTCAGCTGGTGGAAAGAGAGGTCAATGAACCCTCACAGAGACGATTTAGACTAGAGACTCGAGAACCCCAGTGTTATCTGGAAGAAATGAGGTTTACTGTGGTGTCAAAATGAACCTAGCCAGGGAGTGCTCGCTGACCACCACCCCACCCCCCACTCTGCACGCACGCGCACACACACACATACACTCTGACACGCACACACTCTCATTGTACACTCACTCACACTGTCACACCCACACTCCAAACAAAAGCGTGGGGAAAGAGAGCTGGAGAAAATTGCTGCTCAGATGCTGAGGGGGGTGGGCAGATTGCTAGACAAGAGGGTCAGCAGGTCTGCAGTCCCTTCTTGCCAGCAGATCAGCTAGTGTAGCTTCTCATCTCATTGAAGGACCAAGGAATCAAAGGGAACAGAAGCCTCCCCCCACCCACCCCATGCAGCTGGCTGAGGACTGATGTGTCACTGCTCTCAAGGACCTGGACCCAGTGCTATTCTGAGAAGGTAACTGAAGAGACACACACAGAGGACATTAGTGCCTGGAGGGGACAGGTGGAAAGCTGCTCAGCTGTTTACATGCAGGGCTGAGAAAATGAATCATCTACAGAGGAAAATGTTTAATACGCTCAAGAATTTGCATTTAAACTGCAATTTAAACTGCAATCTGGATAAGGAATCACCCCAGCAGCTCTTTCTACATAACCAGTGGAAAGATCTGAAGAATATCCGTGATGACAACAACTTCCAAGCCGCTCACTGCTAAAATGAAGTGGATATTCAAAGCATGTCCTCCCGGGAGAGAAGTTTCGACAGGATTAGAGAAGTAGAAATTTAGCAGCCAAACTCCAGACACGGTGGCAAGGTGCTGTCTGAACTCTCATCACCTGTGAGATGTGCACCTCATTTCACTCACTTTCCTTTCTTGTTTTTTTTTTTTTTTTTTTTTGGAGGGGGGGTTGTTTGTTTGTTCTGCAGTTTTTGGCTGGGACTGGGTTTGAACCCGCCACCTCCAGCATATGGGGCTGGCGCACTACTCCTTTGAGCCAAGGCACCGCCCTCACTTTCCTTTCTTGAGTCTAAATTAGGATTGCTGAACAGGTGTTAGAATCCATAAAGTAAACAGTGACATTTTGGGGTGGGGAGTGGTAGGAGTTCTTCAGATCACACGAAGTGATAGGACATGGAAGCCCTGAGCAGACAGCATAGCCCTTGGAGGAAACGAGCAAAAGAGCTTCTAGCAAAACTGCAGTTATAAAATGGAAGGTCTACTTTGGTTCTTTGAGGATTCTCCATACTTCTTTCCAAAGGGATTATATTAGTTTGCAATCCCACCAACTGTGTAAAAGTGTCTCTTTCTCTCCACACTCTCACAAGCATCTGCAGCTTTGAGATTTTGTGATGTGGGCCATTCTCCCTGGGGTTAGTGATATCTCAACATGGTTTTGATTTACAGTTCTCTGATGGTCAGGGATGATGAGCATTTTTTTCATGTATTTGTTGGCCATTCCTCTGTCTTCTTCAAAAAAGGTTCTGTTCATATCTCTTGCCTAGTGATAAGTGGGATTATTTGCTCCTTTTTTGTTGATTGATTTGAGTTCTCTGTAGATTCTAGTTATCAAACCTTTATCAATTTGTAACATGCAAATATCTTTTCCCATTTTGAAGGTTGTCTGTTGCCTTGTGTCCTTAGCAGTGCAAAAGCTTTTTAGCTTGATTAAGTCCCATTTATTAATTTTTGTTGTTGATGTGATTGTCAATGGAGTCTTCTTCATAAAATTTTTCCCTAGGCTGATATCCTCAAGAGTTTTTCCCACACTTGCTTCTGGGATTTTTATCATTTTATGTCTTAAGTTTAAATGTTTTACCCAATATGAGTCCGTTTTCATTAGTGATGAGAGATGAGGGTCCAATTTCGGTCTTTTACATGTGGTTATCCAGTTCTCCCAACACCATTTATTGGATAAGTATTCCTCTCCCAAGTGTATGCTTTTATTTAATTTATTGAAGATCAGATGATGATATTAGGCTGGTTTCATCTCTAGGTTCTCTATTCTGTTCCACAGATCTATGTTTCTATTTTTGTACCACTAACATACTGTTTTGCACTGTGGACTTGCAGTATAACCTGAAGTCTGGTAAACTGACCTATTTTCATTGCTAAGAATCACCTTGGCTGTATGGAGATTTTTCTGATTCCATACAAAATGAAGAACTATTTTTTTCAAGTTCATCGACATATGATGTTGGTATTTTAATGGGGATTGCATTAAATGCATAGATTGCTTTGGGATCCCACAATCTTATTACTAGGTATCTACCCAGAAGAAAGAAAAAATCATAAGGACTATAAGGACCTTTGCACTAGAATGTTTATTGCAGCTTAATTTACAATCACCAACCTGTAGAATCAACCTAAGTGCTGATCTACACAAGAATGGATTCATAAACTATAATATATGCAAACCATGGAGTACTACTCAGCCATAAAGAAAAATGAAGACTTTACATATTTTGTGTTTACCTGGATGGAGTTGGAGAACTTTATCCTTAGTAAAGTATCACAAGAATGGAAAAGCAAGTATCCAACGTACTCAATATAATATAAAACCAGTAGACAAACAAATACATGTCCACACGAGAAAAACACAATGAAACTCAAGTGGAGGGCAGGAGGAGAGAGGGGAGACAAGGGAGGGTGACTGGGGTGCTCTCACCTAACAGGCACAATGCACAGGTATATGGCACACCTCCTGGGTGAGGGGCATAATTACAACTTGAACTCTAATGAGCAAATGCAAATAATGTAACCTAATTGTCTGTACTCTCATATTAATCTGAAACTTACAAAAGAAAATTACTGCAGTTATGTGAGGGGAAATGGACAGTGAGATTGTGAGAATTTAGGTTTAATTATAACCTGTATGGGAGTAATTAATTAAGCTCAATATTGCAGGACCATATTTTAAAGAAAAAAACAGACATATGGTCTGCCAAAGAATTTTTTCTGATTTGTGAGCTTATGTGTGAAAGTCTTTAAATAAGTCTTAAAAGGAAGCCATTGGAAGGAAGACAATAAAGTATTTGTTAATGAGCAGTTCCATCTGTGGGCAACGGGAGCTGGACCCTACTGGCACTCAGGGAGACAGTGTGGACACACCTCAGTGCTGGCTCCCCCAGGGCCAACACGCTGGCTTTTCAGTCCTCAGCTCTTGTTAGCTACTGTTGATGACTGATTCTGGTGCTGTCGACTTCCGTATGCTTCAGGCGGGTTACAGATGTGAAACAGAACAGAGAAAGATCTTAGTGGGGAAGCTCAGGTGCGTGGAGCACAGTGCCTTTGGAAGGTTCAGTGAAGGCCACACCTGAGCATCGGCTGTGCAGCTCCAACGTGTGGTCTTTACAGAGTGCCATGATCACTCCAGTCTATGAATGTGTGACATGATCTGAGGGATGAGCAGAGGCACCCCAGACTGCCCGGTTCACTGTGGTACTGCAGTCCATTGCTTGTCTGCATTTCGAGCTGGCCCCAGTCCCAGGAAGAATCACCTGCCTGGCCTCTGCGGTCTGCTTCCGAGCAGAGCTGCTATTTCTCTAACCACTGGTTGGATTCATCTCGGTAATTCCCACTCTACTTTTTTAAAAAATATCTGCTTTGTCAGCAGATACATGTATCTTTAGCCACAGGTCTGACCCTCGGTCACCAGTTTCCCCCACACCAAGATGACAAATGGGAGAGTGCTCTTTCACCAGCTGGCTGGGAGGGGCTGCCATCAGTACCCATCAGCCCAGGGCTTTGACCTTGGATGCCGGTGAGAGATGGTCCACAGGGCATGCCAGCAAGGCCCGGTGAGAGTGCTGCTCTCTTTCTTCCTTCTTATTTCTCCTGCTGTTTGGGAGTTACCAAGAATTCAAGCCAGCTTGAAGTAGTGTAGATCATACCAGTGCACAGAAGAATGAAAGAACTGTATTGTGTTGGTCATTTAGTTTCAGGGTTACAGATATTTCCACGTTCCTAATTTAATCTGAATTCAGATCTGCCCATACTCTTGTATCTCTGTCAAATCTAACAGTATTAAAATGCAAATTTACAAACAGCATGTGTAATCTTACGGAAGACTTACTACATGGTGCCACCTGAGCCCCTCTCTAAACTGCCTTTGAAAAATCTAAGGCAAATTTATTTCAATTGTTTGCCTTCTTAGGGAATGATAATAGATAATTTCTAAAGAGTTCACTACATCATCAGCTTGAGATTAAAATTATTCATCTTCTTTTTTGCTTCATAACAGCTTTTTGCTTTACATGCTGACCCAGTTTGCTAATGTTTATTTCATTATATTTATTGTCTCAGTATTTGCCATATATCTAGAGCCAATTATTCCAGTTTCTTATACATCACCCATAAAAAGAAAGCTACCCTATTTCAGCTTCTCAGGTGAGTGATACTTTCATTAGAAAATTTGAAAGGTTCCAACAGAGTGTCTGAGTGATGTTGCTGCCTTAAGAAAGAAATAGGGCTGTGTGTGCCCATCGAGTTTATTGGGACATAACCTTATCTGAAGTTGAGGCACATCCATCCAAGCAGTCCCTTGAAAAAATACGCTCCTAAAAATGCCTTTAGATAAGTCAGTCAAAAATGCATTTAATACACCTAGCCTACCAAATATCCTAGTTTAGCTTCATCTCCCTTGACGTGCTCAGAACATTTACATTAGCCTACAGCTGGGCAAGATCATGGGCAACACCGTACACTGTAGAGCATGGAATATTGGTTGTTTACCCTGAGATCATACCAGAAGTCACCAGTCCAGGGTAAGATGAAACTTCAAAATTCAAAGTACGGCTTTTACTAAATGCATATCACTTTTGCAGCATCCTAGAGTTGAAAAATCTTAAGTTGAACCACTGTAAGTTAGAGACTGTCTAAAGATGCTCATTAGTGAGACAGGATAATGAAGTTGTAAATAGAAATAAAAATGATATTTTATGAATAATGTTCATTTTTTAAGCTATTTTAAAATGTGTATCAAGTAACAGATATGTATTAAGCACTTTGCTGAGTGCACACCATGTAAAACTGAAGCCACACATACATATAAATAGCAAAAGTAGACACCTAGACACAACGTTTATTTTATGTGACATTGCAACACAACATTGTCACCTCCAAAGTTCATGCTCAAAAACTACACAATAGTGTTCCACCAAAAATCACACCAAAAAAATCTCATAATGGTGTTAAGTCAATGTATGAATTTATGTTGGGCCGTGCATGTAAACATCCTGGGCCACAGGCTGGACACCCCTTCTCTACGTAGAGAAGGAAGATTGGGTGGTCGTGAGCATATGAATGGAATTTGGAGTCATAAGTGTGAATAAAATTGCCCAATTCCATAGAACAAGGAGGGGACAAAAGGGTGAAGGTTGAGCCCATGATTGCAGGCGCCCACAAAGGCAACCAGGTGAGGCTCACTGGAGAGAGGGCAGCACTGTTGAGCGTTTACAGGGATGTTGCAAACACCATGTGCCCATCAGCAGCTTTACCTTCATTCCTGAGGGGACCCACCTTGTTTCTCTCATACCTCAATCTACTTTCTCCTCCCCAGATTCCTTGGAAGTAAACCCCAGACATCACAGCATTGCATCTCTAAACAGATGTGCCATGTGCAGCTCCAGAAGTCAAGGATTCTGTTTTTTAAAAACGCAGCCTTACTTTTCACCTGTTTTGTGGGTCTCTGTCATGTTTCATTGTCTGCAGGGATGTCCTCCTGCTCCTATTCTCTGTTTCCCTTATGTTAATGTGAGAGGGTTCGGCCACAATTCCTTTTTGTTTCTTTTTATGACCATGACTATGATTTTCGTTTGTTTATTTTTAGTAAAAGAAGTTTTTCTGAACATATTGGCAGGAGCAGGTAGCCAGCATAGCTCATCTAACATCTGTTGTTTTTGCAAAGTGGTCAAAATTGGCTGTATGCTGGGATCTACCCCCCTGCTTTTGTTTTTTAATTGGCAAATAATAACTGTGTGTGTTTATAGGATACAATGTGATGTTTTGATCTAGATCTTACATTACAGAAAGATTTATTGGAGCCAATTAACATATCCATCACCTCACCAGGTTATCATTTTGTTGTAGTGAGGATGTAAACAATCTATTCTTTTAGCACTTTTGAAACAAATTACCAGCTGCCCTCCCCTGCCTTTAGGTGGGCCTTCTCTTTGTTCTTATTGTCCCTGTCTCCTGCACTAATTGGATTCTATTTGCAATTTTTCCCTCCATGAGGATCTCTGTTTTTGGAAAGGAGTTGAATTTGTGGGTTTGTTGAGTGTATGGGGCTGGCTTCTCCGACACCCTTGGGCCTTGCACCTCAGTCTCTTGCACAGGAATGCTGCAGCAGCTTCCCCGGTCATGTGGCCCACCCCCACAGGCCTGCTGCAGGAGGGGTGCTGGGATTGCCTCCCCTCCAGCTTCCTCTGCACAATCTCCCATGCCATGCTGGTCTGGGGCTGCAGGTGGCCCATGCCGAGTGCCTGTACTCAGGGTCTGTGCAGATTCCTTACTGCCCACCTACTTCTCTGGGAGATGTTTGCATGTCTTAAGTCGTGCTGTCTGTCAATGGGAAAAAAAAAACCAAACTCTGTAAAGTAATTTAAAGAGCTTTATTTTGAGCTGAATGTGTGTGAACGCCAGCCTGATGAACAGCAGCCTGGAGCACATGGACTCAAAAGGCCCAGAGAAAATGTGCCCAAGGTGGCCAGTTGGTTTTGTACACTCGTGGAAACAGGAATTACATGTCAAATCATACATCAGTACATGGAAATTGAACACTGGTTTGGCTCCAAACAGTAGGACATCTCAAAGCGGGGGCTTACAGGTCATAGGTGGGTTTAAAGATTGTTTGATTTGTAATTGATAAAAATAAATGAAGCTTTGTCTAAAGGGTTGAAATGTTTTAAGATAAGGAAGTCTATTAATCAAAGACAAGTCACTAGATATGTACTAAACTTAAGTGATCTGTCAAGCAAATTGATGGCCTGCAAGTGTGGTTTAACTTTCCTCTTGCATGGCCTTAGGTGCTGTTAGTGATTCAGTATCTTGTCCTTAGAAAGAGTAACTCAGAAGGAAGCAAGATCGCAGGGTGTGACCAGCAACTCAGCTTTAAGACCTGTCTGGGGTCTCCTTGACTAAGAGAGGGTCCATTCAGTAGGATTTCACATATCCTGGGTGCTTTGTTTGCTTTTATGGGAAAAACCTGGAAATTCAAAACCTACCAGGCTGCCCCAACCATCTCTGCAGTATTATTTATAGAGAGACATGCAGGAGAAAGGAGAGAACAGTGTGAGATGCTAAGAGAATTAAAGCCAGCGTTATAATGGGCGCATGTTTCTTAAACTAAGTTTAGCCTAAAGCTGTCTCCTTACATATTTTAAGTTCAGCCTAAAAGTTTCTTCCTATATATGAACTGTAACCTAACCGGATATGTAAACAGACTGTAACCTGTTCTTCTAACAAGCTATAGGAGATTGAGCACCATGCTTACAGGAACGGTCACCGGTTCTCAAGGGAGGCACTGGAAATGCGACAATCTGCTGGCCGGCATGGAGATGTTTTACAGCCTTGAGACAAGCCTCAAGCAACTTAATGCTCTACACAAGATAAGATCAGTCGTTCATTAGTAAGCAGGTGTTGGACTGTGAACATTTGTGGTGCATCAGGGTGGGAGTCAAGCCCACTGGGAAGGAGCACATAGTGACCCTTAAGCATGCAGCCCTTGTATGGGCACTCCCCTATACCTGCTGTATATCGTTTCAATAAAAAGCCACGGGGGAGGTTACTCAGGCTCTCCTGCACCCATGGGGAGTCTCACGTCTTGCAAGCTTATACTTTCAATCCGTGTGCTGGCTGTTTCCTGCATGCAGCACTGGTGATCACAGCGGCACCAACACAAGCAACCAGTGTCAGCCAACTGTCAAAGTGTGTTCAAATAAGCCAAATGCCCAGCCGTGACCAATCCTGCTTTTGTATCTCACACTCTCTGAGCATCACTTTCCTTTTTCTGTCCATACATGTTATCTCAAGTGGCAGCCCCAGGGTCCTCTGAACCTATTCTGATTCAGGTGGAGGAAGGGGGGGACTGAATCACCCACTTTTTTTTCCTACTGGGGCTAAACAACTGCTAGGAAATAAAAGATGCATGCAGTTAATGGTATTTGTAGTTGGAAACACATTTTCTTTTCCTGAAGGGAAAGTAAGAGTATAGCAGACCAAGGAGGTGTAAAGTCAGGTAATTAAAGAATTTGAATTTAAAAGACCCTAATTGGTAACCTTTACACATGGTTGCTTCCTATTTTAGTAAGTGAATTGGTGAAGTTTCAAAATTGCATTTTTAAAAGTCAGTGCAGAGACCGTAGAAGTTATTTTAATTTTTTAATTTAACTGCTTTTTTGCAGTCTGCATACTTGCCTTGCACAGATCATCTTACATAGGGCTCACAGCATCTGTGTGCAGAAGGTGTGCATGAGAGATGGGCTGCGTGAATGGCAAGGACCAGGTACCTCTCAAGATACCAAGTCTGGACGTAAGCTCCGTGTTCTAGGAATAAAGAATATCTCCAAAAGCTTTTCACATAGCACAATTTCCTGCTACTTTACCCAGGTTAAAAGTGTTGCAGAGAGCTGAAGACAAAGGGCAGGCTAAGGCCCTGGCTCTGACTCACTGTATGCCCCAGCCCAGTTCCCACCAGGCAACATACAGGCTTGGACCCTCAATGCAGGGATGTGGAGGAGGAAGTGGTTTATTTTTCTTTCTTCCAAGCTCTACATTTTTCCCCCACAGACATCACTCATTTTACCTAGAGAAGCTTTTGCTAGCAACTGCAACTTCTAGAGAAATAATTCACCATGAAAATAATTTATTTCCTTCTCCAAATGTGCAAGATAATTCCATTTGTCCTGAGTTATACAATCAGAGTCTTAGCAGAGAAGAAAGGCAGGAAGGGCTGTTTAGTAGGCAAAGGACAATCTTGGCCTTCTGAAAAAGTGCTTCTCACATTTGAAAGAGCTGAGGATCTTGTTAAAATATCTGCATTCAGGAGATCTGGGAAAGGGCTCCAGAGGCTGCCCTTCTTTCTCACAGCCTCCCTGGTGCCGCCAATCCTATGGACCACATTTGGAAAAGCAAGGCCCTAACCAGCCGCCGGAAGTCATGTGGGGGTCTTGTGACTACTCAGATTGCTGGTCTGACCTCAGAGTAGCTAATCCAGCAGGCCAGGGTAAATGCTATTACAAATTAGCATTTGTAATAAGCCCTCCAGATGATGCTGGTTCTGTTAGTCAAAGGACACACTTTGAAAACCACTGCTCTAATGCATCTTCTAATAACGCTTGTCAATCTTAAATGATGAGATTCAGACAATATGATTAAGTACAGAGTTTGAGTGCAAAGCTTGAGGGTAGCTGCCTAGGAACACCCACTCCAAACGAATAGGGTCAGTGTTCCAAAGTGGAGAGGTTAAGATTTCCTTTACATAACAATTTTGGTGGGATCACAATCTTTTCCTCACAAGACCAGCGCATACCCCCAGCAATTTGATTGGTTGCAGATTGCTACATTCCTAGGAAGATGACTTTATTGCTCCATAAGAGGGGTGATTCTGGCACCATTTGGCCTTAATTATTTATAGGAAAAATAAAAGGCAGAAGGCCAGCTGCTTGCCACCTGAAGCAGGTTGCATAATCACATTCCTCTCCAGGCTCATAATAAAGTTCCAACAGCTTTGAGTCTACATTATTTAATTTTATATGCCTAAGGTTATTTGTATGCTCATTTTAAGTCCTGAAGATGAAAAAATTCTTAAATAGCCACCCTATCCAATCTTAAATTCAAACACCATAGAAACTGGAAATGTTTGTGTGTTTATTTTCTTTTGGGGGGAGGGGGTTTGAACCCGCCACCTCTGGCATATGGGGCCGGCGCCCTACTCCTTTGAGTCACAGGTGCCACACTGTGTGTTTATTTTCATCCCCACATCTATGGTTGTGGATTGGGACACTGGGTTTGGGTGGCAATATTCATTTTTTTCAGAGTTGACAATTAATAAATCGTTGCCTACTTTAATCAGCCACAGTAACACACTGAATTTAGTACTATTCATAGTCAATTTTCTGATTTGTAGCAAGTTGGAAAGATGTGTTTAGATGGACTATACCAGCAAGCGGCTCCTTTGTTTCCCAGAAGATGAGGGTGTGATTTCCCTGCACAGCACCAGAGCTCAGCCATGCTGCCTGCATTTTACAACTGCTGGAACATTAAGAAACTAAGTAGAAACATTGAATGTTGGTGTCTGGCTGTTATTTGAACGAAACTGGGTGGTCTGCATAAGAACATAATAATTGTGATTTACCAGATGGCAATTCCAGAGATGAAAGGTCTTAACTCTGAAAGAAAACAATGATGGGTATAAATAAAGATGGAAATAAATCCGTCTTTAAAGTGCATATGTATTGGACATTTTACTTAACATAAACATGTCACAGGAATCCAGTTGAAAATATGAGTAAAGTTTACATTTATCATTATGTGCAGATCAAGAGGGTCTACCGTGAGTGATGCCTTCACTTTTGTGCCTAGGTCAGATCTGGTGCTGCCCTGAGAAGCCACCTGTCCCTCCACCTGCTCAAGGGGCCACCTCTTTCTTTCTCACGCCCATCCTGCCTCTGAGCGTAGCAATAGCAAAGAGTCCTCTTTGCTCCTCACTGTCACTTTCAAATCTTAATACTCTATTTCCTGCCCACCCCCTCATCCCCCACCCAACTTCTGTCCCAAAGGAAAAGCCTTGTGGCCCATGCTACAGACGACCCACCCAACCTTGATTCATAGAGGTCTCCTCTGAGGCCACCTCACCTCATTCCCTGATGAACTTTGCTCCTGGCACACAACCAGTCTTTCCAGTGCTGTTTCTATTATAATTCACTTGGCTTCGGCATGGACAAGCCCTGCACCTGGCCTCTTAGGGGTGCCTGCTTTCTGCCAGGACATCAGCTGCCACTTCCCATCACATCATAGACCCCATCAAGATCATATCTGTGCCCCACTGTAATCTCAATTCCAACCGTCCAATTCCCTGGCCCCTGCCTCCTCTTTCTGGCTGTGAACCTCCACACCAGCAATTCCGCCATCCCTCTGGGACCTACAGCTCACTTGTGCTGGGTTTGCTGTGAATCCTCTCACTCTCCATCCTGGAGTTCCTCCCACCCACCCTGGTCCCAGAACCCACCGTTTTAATCACCCCCTCCCATACCCATTTAATACTTTTGCTCACTTTCCCACGGTCATGTTAGCCTGGACAAAATCCAAACCCAGTTAAATCCAACCCTGCCGGTGCCTCACCTATGCCCCTGCACTTGAACTTACTAGAGAAAAACTCCTACCTGGACTAACTGGCCTCACTTAAGTGGAAGATTATCCACCTCAAGAGGTTCTTGAGATCTGCCTGGATTTAGTCTCTATCCTCAAAGACTATGTCATCCTTCTCCTCTCTCCTCAAACTCGCAGTCCCTCTCCTCTCAGCCTGGCTCTCTCCACCTGACTCACCGCGTTATCTTTCTCCTCTCAGAGAGCACAGCAGAACCAGGGCTGCAAGTCCCTGTGTTGTCACTACACTGTCTTCAGCATGAAAGCCAAGCCCAGCATGCAGTAGGTACGCCATAAACACTGAACAAATGAGTAAGTATACCACAAAACGGTAAGTTCATAAAACCCCAAATATTTCATGAGAAATACAATGACTGCTTCTTATTTATCAATTATACCATGAATATTTAAAACCTCGTCCACATATGAAAATTGTAATAACCAAGATATCCTCACTGGTGTGGAGGTACAGGGCAGAAAAAACACCTGTCACCAGGGTTTCTTACAGCAGCCTCTGGATCCCAAAGGAAATGAAGCACCATCACCCTCTGCAAATTGTGACCACTTTCCTCTTCACACTTCTCTCACCTGGAGCATCTGAGTTGGGTCCTCTAAGGACTTGGACTTTGTTCCATGCGAAGTGTGAGAGGTCCTGTGGCCTTAAATCGCCTCAACAGTGTCAGTTTCACCCAGGTTGTCCTGTCCACTGCTGATATTCCTGGGCAGCCTGACAGACCACGCAATTAACCAGCAGGAGGTATGGAAAATGACCACAGTTCAAATTATTTTAGAACAACTTTTATTCAGATGCTTCTTTTTAAAAAACTACCTCATATATAATCTTCAACTGTAGAAATAATAACAGTGGCTGCCATATATGTTAATCACTATAACTGGTGTTTCATGTGAATTGACCAATTCTTAGTCCTGCAACGTTGCAGGAAAGTCAAATTTCAAAAAAGTAGACTTTCAGACCCTCAACACCACCATCCTTATCACGGTTTCATAACCAATCCCGATGACTAGTTGGTAGCAGTGGCCTCTGATGGCTATTCTGGGTGTGTACCCAGGATGTCAGCTCTTGCCCTCATCCACAGGCCTGTGTTGCTCCCCAGGGGCCTTTGTTCTTTAAAGGCCCCCATGCACCATCCAAGAAATCACATCTTTAGCACCCAGAAGCCCAACACAGGTGTCCCTAAGTCTGAATGATTCTGTCTGGAATAGTACACTTGAGTTACAAAAGGAGCAAAGTAGCCCTTGACAGCCAGAGACCTTGGGGTGGGTACATTCTGTCCAAGTACCCACCTCTAGTTGTCCATGGGTAACTGCTAGCTTCACACTCACATACACACATACAGACACAGAAACACACACACATATATACATACACTTATACTCATGTACACATGCACACATGTGAGCAAATACACATGCACTTGTACATAGAACACATACATACATACACACATACACTCATAAGCACACACAAACACATACACACACACATACACCTACACGTAGAAACACACATACACACATGCACAAATACATACACACACATACACATGTACATCTATACATAGAAACACATGCACACATGCACACTCACATGCACACACATGCATACCGCTTTCCCAGTGACAAGCAACTATTTCTCTGAATGAGCAGGGAACTGTTTCCTAACCTCTCTACACTATCTGGGTGGCTCCTTGCTCACAGTATAGTTAGCACTTCATAAGACTTCACATTATTTTGCAGAGCAGGGACTATTCCCTTTCTTTTTCCTTGAATAGCTAAACAGGAACTTCTAAAGGGCCAATCATTGGCCACAGAGAGACTCAGAAGAAGCTTCCAAATCCTTTTTTGTGAGAAAACCCAGTTAAATTATTAAACAGGCGCTCCCCACCCTCACCCCCAATCTCTGGAATGAAGACTGGTGGCTTTGTTCTTCAGTTCAAATTATGCACAGAAGATTCAGATAAGGGAGCATTTGGCCTATGCCAAGGAGATGCTATCCCTTTTGCACGAGATAACTCATCTGAGTCTTGCTTCAGAAACTGTCAGGACTAGCACAGAGCAGAACTGAAAACACAACCAGTGCTCTGTGATTGGTTCGTACTTAGGAAAAGTGTGACAAAAACAGGTATTGACAAAAGTGATACAGTCAAGCAAGTGAAACCTATGGTCATATTAGTCCAATGGGTGTGGCCAAATATGTCCCGTGGTAGACATGATGAGTACTCCGTCACCACCCCCAGCTCTCTCCTCATTCTAGACTCACAAGACAGCATTTGCAGCCCTTTTGAGTTTAAGTGGGGACATGTGACTAGGTCTGTCCAATGAAGAGTGGTCAGACATGCACATGTCATTTTCAAGCTAAAGAATCCATGCCTTATTCTACAGTGTCCCTGGCCAGAGCAGGAAAGATTGAAGGAGCAAGGATCACTGAGTCACTGTGTGGAGGATATGACTTAAGGAGCAGCCCAAACCCACAGTGTAAGTGAGAACACACTTTTGTGTGTATAATTTGTGTGATTTGGGGCTTGTATGCTGCCATGACATAGCCTAATCTGACCTAACTAACATAGAAGATTGCAGAAAATTCATAAACACATTGCAAGTATAAGCCCGTGTCTAGAATGCCCAACAGAGAAAAAAATCTCATGAAAGGTCCTAAAGACAACCCTCAACACAACCCAATTCTACAAATATGCCTGTGAGGAAATAAGGAGTGAGGTTACCCAAAACAATGAGGCTTCTTGAATCACAGAGCTCTCCAATAAACTTAGAAATAAAATAAATCTGGATTAAAAAAATGGACAGAGAATATTTGACCAAACATAAACTCAAATGAAGAGCACCAAAATGAAGAATCATTTCAGGAAAGCCAATACCTAAAAAGAAATAAAACTTGTTGAAAAGGCAATGGGTTAGCAAAAGACCTTGGTTGGGTATAATCAAAGGAAATGAGTGAAAAAGGACCACCAGTTAGGGGTTAATAAAAGAAAAAGAAAGTACAACAGCTTAGCTGCTATTTTGCTTCCAACTTTGCTGTGAATGAGAAAGTAGAACCAGCATTAAGAAGACATGCAAGGGGCAGAGGAAGGGTGGCTCACTAGAGACACTGGTCATCAGATCATCCCAAATAGGAGGAAAAATTTTAGCGGAAAAAGCATAGCCCAGATGAAATACTGAGGGAAAGGTGCCAGAATCTACCAGTACCAGATATCCCAGGGAGAAGTTGCAGAACAGAATAAGAAGGAGCAAGATTTTGGCAGAAACTGAGCCCTGCGGGATTTGGAAGCTGGTGGACAGGGTATGGAGGAGTATTATTGACTTCCCCCCACATACACCTGTGGCAGTCTGCCAGCTCTCTTTCAGAGAGCCAAGTTTATTATACCAAATCCAGGCACTGGAGCCACCGACAAACACAGCTTTTTTGCAGCAGAGCTCTGGGCTGCAGGCCTACGTAGGGTTGCTGCCTCAAGCACAGAACCAAGCCAAATGGTGGGTGCCATATTGCCTGAGAACACACCTGATGTCTCTAGCCTGCCAGGGGAGCCACAGCCCCTTATCTGCCCCTCCCCTGCATACTAGGGGAAGCAACCACAACTGGAGGGCCATTTCCACTCAGGACTGGCAAGAGTTCCACAAAGAACAATTAAACCAGGGCACCTGGGAGCTGTCCCACCTCTGACTTGGTGCCTATCATGCCAAGGCTTCCACAGAACTTGGAGCTCATTTCTTTCCCACTAAAAAATCAGAGCACACCTCCCCTGAGAGAGGGAGGGGCTCACAGCCCTCTTCCTGATCTGCCTGTCTTTTCTGAGAGGAACTGCCCACCCTGGAGGCAAGTCCCTGGCATAACCACACCTTCTTCAGTGGAGTATTTCAGTGACAACCCATAGTCAGCCTGGTAGCCCTGCACACAGTAGGTTGACCTGCCTCTACCACCTCTCCCAAACAGGATAGAAGCTAGGAATCTGGGTGCTTTTATGCACTTGAAGGACAGAGACCACTGTCATTGCCAAGACAGGGAGGTGTGCCTGGCATATGCGTCCCACAACTGCCTGCCTCTCATAATCTTCTGAAGAGGGTCCATTCCAGCTCACAGTGCATCTGCCCTTCTCCTGCCTGAGCACTCATCTATAGCAGAAGATCATTCATTCCTCACTGTAACAGACAGCTTCTGAATGCAGGAGGAGATTCCTTGAAGAACTAAAAGTAGACCGACATTTAATCCAGGAATCCCACTACTGGGTATCTACCCAGGGGAAGATTATATAAAAATGTGACACATATACTCATTGATTATTGCAGCACAATTCTCAACTGCAAAGACATGGAATCAACCTAAATGTCCATCAATGAATGATTAGACACTATTTGGGGGGGCAGGGGAAGGGTTAGAGACAGAGTCTCAACCTGTCACCCTGAGTAGAGTGCCATGGCATCACAGCTCACAGCAACCTCAAACTCTTGGGCTTAATCCATTCTCTTGCCTCAGCCTCCCAAGTAGTTGGGACTACAGGCACCCACCATAATGCCTGGCTATTTTTGTTGTTGTTGTTGTAGTTGTTGTTTTTTGGCAGGCCTGGGCTGGACCTGCCAGCTCTAGTGTGTGTGGGTGGTGCCCTAGCCATGAAGCTACAGGTGCCAAGCTGATTAGACACTATTTTTAAAAAGAAAAAGAAAAGAAGATACACTCTGTTTCATAATGTAAAAGCATGGTTATTCACCTGAGGTAGTGAGGGGGTAATTCTTGCTTTGAAAAAGAAGCCAAATTAGATGACTTTCAAAGTCAAGTTCCATGCTGACATCAAAATCCTAGGATTCAAGCAGCGGTCCTCAAACTATGACCCACAGGCCACATGAGGCAGTATGATTGTATTTGTTCCCATTTTGTTTTTTTACTTGAAAATAAGATATGTGCAGTGTGCATAGGAATTTGTTCATAGTTGTTGCTTTTTAAAGTATAGTCTGGCCCTCCAACGGTGTGAGGGACAGTGAACTGGCCCCCTGTTTAAAAAGTTTGAGGACCTCTGATTCAATGATACTGTTCACAAAGACAAAAGCACATAACCAGAGGTGTAAACCTGGAGGCAACCTTCTGCAATATTTGGCTGATACAAAATGTTCTTTTTCTTTTCTTTGCTTTTCAGAATAAAGTTACATCCTTAGCATGTGAAGCCCTTGAACCCACTCCCCTCTTGCCATTCTCTGTGGACCAGTGCTCCTTACCAGCTTAAGTCTCAGGGAGAAGTGAGATGGCTTCCTATGGACAAAACTCTCTTATTTAAAAATGAAGCCTTTCAACATGATTTTAGTGTTGCAGCTCCTCATGCTCCCTGGTGTGAATTCCGGAGCTCAGGATCACACTCATCCATCCTGCACATGGAAGCATGCCAGCTGCAGGCAGAATGGGGACCGAAGACCCCATTCTTGGCAAAGGAAAGCACCCTTAGAAAAAGGGGAAAATTAAAAAGTAAGCTAAGTGAATCAGAATAAAGAAAAGTCAGCTAGTTCACATTTAAGCTAGCCATTGCTAGCAAGCTTCCTGCCTTGTCTGTAATTCTAGCCTGTTGGGGATACAGCTTACAAACACCCTGCTGGGTCTGTGAGTACTCTGAGGAAAATAATGACCATAGAAGAGACTGTGGCAAGTCCTAGAAAAAGATACATCTTCTAGGGTGTTTCCTGCCCATTAAACAGGCGAAGCAGATACCCATTGTGGAGATTTGCATTTGCCTGGGGCAGAGATCAAGGAAGTAGCTCCAGCCTTGAGATATAGGCAGAAGAGTTTATACCCCTTATCACAGAGGAAGATCCTCTGTGGTGGTGATGGAAGGAAAATCCCTCCCTCCCACCATTCCTCAGAGAAAATTAATGCTGGTGGCACTTTACTCCACAGGGAACTAGCAGAGTTTAACATCTCCCTAGAAATCTGTGTGTGTGATCTCAAGCAGGAGGCTCTCCCGATACAAGGCTCAGATTTCAGATTTCAGATTTCTGAAGGCTACTCTTAAGGTTAACAATAATAACAGTAGGAACCAATATGCTACTCAGAAACTGTTGGCATCTTTGTTCCCTCCCTCATCTTACCTTCTGGGCAAATAGACTTCAATAAAAGCAGAGTGGAGCAAACACTTGGTGCCATTACCAGAAGCCCATAACAGGCAATGGACCCCTTAGCTCCCACCTTTAATTCTACTTTATGTCTCATGTCTTTTTCTTTATCGTTGTTTCTATATTTCTTCAGCTTCCAGTTTCCACAGATCTTAGGGGTCTCTGCTATCAGGAAGGGACCCCAACACCCAGACCCTGACACGGAGCTGTATCCATGACTATTGATTGGATACATTCATGAATATTAGTTATCTGACTAATTAAGAAAAAGTCTTACTTAACATTAAGATGGAATAAGTTGTGAGATAATCTAAGTGTTTCTGGAAATGAGGTAAGTGTACATAGAAGGCTTTCATTATATTTTTAATGATCTAATGATATTTTAGAATTTGAAAATTCCAAAGGAAATATATTGTGTGCCAAACCTTTACTTGTGTCTTTTTTGAGATGAGTTATTGTTCTGTCACTACTAGAGTGCAGTTGCATAATCATAGCGCACTGCAGCATTGAACTCCCAGACTTGAGTAGCTGGGACTACAGTGACAAACCACTGTGGTTGGCTAATTTTTTATAGAGAGAGGGTCTCACTGTTTTTCCCAGACTAGTCTAGAACTCCTGGTCTCAAATGACCCTCCTGCCTAGGCCTACAGAAGTGCTGAGGAATTCTTGGAAGATGGCTGACTGGTAGTAACCCTCTGCAGAGGCTCCTGAGCAGAGGAAGAAAAACTGGATGGAATCAGACTCTATGAAGCCACAGGTGGGGGGCTGACTCTAACAGAGCAGTGGACTGAGACTGGCAGGTGGAGGCATGGTCCCTTGACTCCAACTGGTCTGGTAAGCAGAGGCTAACTGGGAGTAGACTGAGACTGGTGGGCAGGAGCATGGCCCCTGACTCCAACTGGTCCTGTAAGCAGAGAAGCGGATAACAGTGTAGACTGAGTCTGGCAGGTGGGAGTGTGGATCCCTGGCTCCAATTGTGCTGTTGGAGACCCTTGAATCCCTCTCTGTTGAGCAAGGTTTGTACTGTCTGAGACAATTTAATTGGAACCCATGTCTGGGGCTGTCTACTTGGGACATTCTGAGATTGACCTTTGAAGTTCTGTAGTAGAAAGAACTGAAGGGTGGGAGCTAGGTGATGCAGTTGTTTGTATCTCATCATAGTCGAAATTTAAACCTAATACTGTGGTTTCTTAGGATAGGGTAGAGGTTGGCAGATGTCAAAACAGAACTAGCTTGCACTATCTCACCAAATAGGTGCTCAGAGTCTCCAGCCGAAACTCTGAGAGGGGCCTTTATAAGATTGTAGAAGATAAGCCACAAGATAATTACAATTACAAAGCCTAGCACCTTAGTAAGGGGCTATCTCTACTACCTTGGAACCCCAATTAAATCTCACCCTACCAGTTCTAATAATCAAACGGTGGAAAATAAACATGGTGTGGACCCAACAGAAGAACTCTGGCAACTTGAATAACCAGAGTCGATCAACCCCCCCCCCCCCCAAGAAATGACAAAGGAGATACAACTGAAGATGCCATGCATAGACAAATGGCAGCAATGTCAGAAATCGAATTCAGAATATGGATTGCAAATAAGATAAATAGAATGGAAGAAAAGGTAGAAATTGAATTCCAAAGAGTAGTTCTAAAGTTGTCTCAAAAAATTAATAAATTCAAAGCCCAAGTCACCAAAGACATGGACATAATGAGAAAAGAGATAGCAAAGCTCAAGGAAATGAAAAAGTGAATTGAAGAGCTCCAAAGTACAGTAGAATCCCTCAGTAATAGAGTTGACCAGGCAGAAGAAAGGATCTCTGAAACTGAAGACAAAGCTTTTGAACATTCCCAAACATGCAAATAGGCAGACAAATGGAGAGCAAAAACTGATCATTTCCTGAGAGAGTTGTGGGATCACTACAAAAGATCAAACATTCGACTTATAGAAATTCCTGAAGCAGAAGAGGATGGTCCTAAAGGTACAGGTGCTCTACTCTAAGAGATTTTGGAGGAGAATTTCCCAAGGATTACAAGAGATACAGAACTTCAAATAGTAGACAGCTTCTGAACCCCAGCAAGACTCAATCCAAATAAAGTAGCCCCTAGACACATTGAGATTAACTTTGCCAAAGTTAAGATGAAGGAGAAAATTCCACAAGTAGCCAGATATAAGAAAAGCATCACCTACAAAGGTAGAAGTATCAGACTGACTGCAGATCTCGCAGCCAAAATGTTTCAAGTCAGAAGAAGACATTCATCAACCTTCAATCTCCTAAAACAAAACAACTTCCAGCACAGGATCCTGTGTCCAGCTAAACTGCATTTCATTTGTGATGGAGAAATCAATACTTTAATGATATAGACATGTTGAATAAATTTGCCATAATTAAACCAGCTCTCCAGGATATTCTCAGACCCATCCTTCACAATGACCAGCACAATGCTCTACATCCAAAGTAAACTCACTCAGAAATTTTTGAACAAAACCCAACTTTCACAGTGGCGAAAGGATTAAAAATGTCCACTGGACATCCAAAAATCATGACACACAAAACACAACCAGGCTTATTAATTCTCTCAATTAATGTGAATGGTTTAAATTATATGAAACTTATTAAATGTAGAATACAAGTGTCTTAACACAATAACTCAGAAAATATGTTGACCAGTTTGATGAAAATATTTCTAATTGTATATAAAACCAGCACATTGTACCCCATGACTGCATTAATGTACACAGCTATGATTTAATAAAAAAAAATTTCTTCTGAAACAATAAAATAATAATAATAAATTGTCCTCTAAGAGGCACAGGCTGGCTGACTGGATACATAAACTCAGACCAGATATCTACTGTATACAAAAATTTCACCTTACCTTTAAAGGATAAAAACAGACTTACAGTGAAGGGATAGATTTATGTAATACAGGCAAATGGAAACCAGAGAAAAGCAGGGCTTGCAATTTTAGTTGTAGATACAATTGGCTTTAAACCAACAAAGATAAAGGCAAGGATAGAAGAAGAAAAAAGACAAAGAACATCACTACATATTTGTCAAGGGAAACACACAACATGAAGAGATTTCAATAATTAACATTTATGCACCCTACCAGAATGCTCCTCAATTCATAAAGCAGACCCTAATGGATATGAAGAACTTGATATCTTCCTGCACTATGAAAGTTAGAGATTTTAACATCCCTTTGACAGTTTTGGACAGATCCTCCAAGAAGAAACTAAACAAAGAAATGTTAGACTTAAACCTGGCCCTAGAACAAATAAACTTTACAGACCTCTACAGAACATTTCGCCCTAATAAAACGGAATATACATTCTTCTCATCAGCCCACAGGTCATCCTCCAAAATAGATCATATCCTAGGACACAAGTCTAACCTCAGCAAATTTTAAAGTGTGGAAATTATTCCTTAAATCTTCTCGGACCACCATGGAATAAAAGTTGAACTCAACAGCAACAGAAATCTTCATACTCAAAGTCATGAAAACTAAATAATCTTAGGTTGAATAATAGCTGGGTCAAAGATGAAATTAAGAAGGAAATCACCAAATTTTTGGAACAAAATGATTATGAAGACACAAATTATCAAAACCTGTGGGATACTGCAAAGGCAGTCCTAAGAAGGACATTTATAGCATTGGAAGCTTTCATCAACAAAACAGAAAGAGAAGAATCCAACAACTTAATAGATCATCTCAAGCAACTGGAAAAGGAAAAACATTCCAACCCAAACCCAGGAGAAGAAAAGAAATAACCAAAATTAGGACAGAATTA
>CAUYPK010161656.1:0-12800 GCA_963574355.1 Loris lydekkerianus
TTAAAGAAAGATGGAGACTTTACCTCCTTTGTGTTTACATGGATGGAGCTGGAACATATTTTTCTTAGTAAAGTATCCCAAGAATGGAAGAAAAAGTATTCAATGTACTCACCCGTATTATGAAACTAATTTGGGACTTTCACATGAATGCTATAACCCAATTGCAACCTAGGAATAGGGGAAAGGGGTAAAGGGGGGGAGGAAGGTGGGAGGTGAGTGGAACGAGGGGGATTGGTGAGAATACACTTGCGGTGCAACTTACAAGGGTATATGTGGAATGTAAATGTCTTAACACAATAACTGTGAAATTGCCAGGAAGGCTATGTTAACCAGTGTGATGTAAATGTGTCAACCAGTCTGTGAAAGTAGTATATGATGCCCCATGATCATATCAATGTATACAGCTATGATTTAATAAAAAAAAAGATGTGCAATAAATATGATTAGGGAATTAATAATAAAAAATATGGAGATATGGGTAAACTTCTAAAAATAGGCCAAAAATGTAAATATTTTTGTGTCCTATGGGATCACTTGGTAAAATGTGACTATACAAATCTTCAATAATCTTGTGGACATGTGTGGTGGCTCACATCTTTAATCCTAGCATTCTGGGATGCTGAGACAGGTAGATCACATGAGTTTAGGAGTTTGAAACAAGCTTGATAAAGAGAAATCCCTTGTCATTAAAGAAAATAGCCAGGCATTGTGGCAGGCACCTATAGTCCCAGCTACTTGGGTGGCGGAGGCAAGAGAATCACTTGAGCCAAAGAGTTTGAGGTTCCTGTGAGCTGTGAACACACAGCACTCTTTTGGGAACAAGAAGTGACACTCAGCCTCAGAAAAAAAATGGAGGGAGTTTAGGATGCCATCTTCTGTAGATGTCATTTAGTTTCTCCCAATTTATCCGTGGCATTGACCAATGGGCTCATGAACAAAGTGGCCATGGCAGCAGGGATGGAGGATACCTCCAGGCTCAGCAACAGAGACTTTTACTCACCAAGTCTTGCCTACCTTTTGCCAACACAGAGTGCCAATCTGCCAGATTAATACAGAGACTCTGATCTTTTTCCATTCACTAAAGCAATCAGTCAGCACAAGAATAGCATATTTATTGGTAGGACAGTTTTCATGATAAAAAGAGCAATACTTTGTTCTTACTAGACGCTTATTCTGAATACAGAATTGCCTACCCTAGATGTAATGCTTCTGCCAAAAGTACCATCCATTGACTTACATAATCCATTACACTTGCATCCTATTGAACAAAAATTATTCATGACTAAGGAGCTCAATTTACAGCAAATGAAGTGGGGAAAGGAGACCATACTTAAGTAATGAACCACTTTTACTATATAAGTAAGGATACCTGGGGAAAGTAAAGTCTACAAAAACAAAGGCTTCTCAGTGAAGCCCATGGATACTCTTGCAAGGTCCTCCCCATGATAACCCACCCCTTAACAATTTGTTAAACTTAGCTGCCTAGGTCCTTTGCTGCTTGTTTCCATTTCTGTAAACCCTGCACATGATTTGATGCTTCCAATGAGAAATAATATGGTAATTCTTCTGTCTCTCTACTTGTGAGTCCAATATAAGGACACAGACATAGCTGATTGAGATATCAGCCATTTGGGGTTTTATTTTATCTGCTGTGGCTCCACAGCTAAAATGAAATTTCTTCCTTCATAATCTTTGGTGAGAGTCTATTGGTTTCCATTCACCTGTCCTGCAACACCACCATCCTAAATCAACTATTTTGATAGAATGTTAAAAGGGCATTTTAAAGGCCCCTTTGTAAGGCCAGTAGTGTGGCAATACCTTGCAGGTACCCAGCAAATTTATCCAGGAACTTTTCTGCTTTGAATCAGAATTCATTATGTGATACTGTTTCTCTCATGTCCAGGACCTACATATCTAGAAATCGGCTTGATGAAATAGGGCTCTTGCACTAGTTTTTGTTAGCTTTATGACCCTTTGCAAAATTTTTGCTTACTCTGTTGGCACAGAAGTCTTAGTTTCAAAGTTAAAAAATGCCTCCTTCAAAGATACAACAATAATTCCATTGAACTAGAAGTTAAGACTGCCACTTAGACATTTTAGGCTCTATAGCCTTCTAATCAAAAGAGAGAGAAAGGAGTTACTGTGTGGGTTGGAATGATTGACTCTCACAACCATGAAAAATTTAGACTGCTTTTCCACAATAGTAATAAAAAGCATATTTGAAATAAATGAGATCCATTAGAGTAACTACTAGTATAACTATGATATATCATTAATTTTAATAAAAATATATAACTCTATAATTCAGAAAGAACTACTAATAACCTAGACCCATTAGGATTGAATGTTGGGTTACCCCATTTGGAAGAACTACTAATAACTCAGACCTGCCAGGAATGAAGGTATGGTTTTCCCCATTTGTAAGAACTACTAATAACCTGCACCTGTCAGGAATGAAGGTTCGGGTTACCCATTAGTAAGAAGAAGCACTAAAAACCCCGACTTGTCAGGAATGAAGGTTTGGGTTACCTCATAAGGGAAAGAACCACTACCAGTTGTGGTAGTTGATGAAGGCACAGAATATATAATATGAACAGTGGAAGAAGTCAGTTATAAATACCATCTACAAATGTGTGACCAGTGGCAGAAGCAAGGAATAGAATTTTTCCTTCTTTATTTAAACATGAATATTTTTGTCTGTATATATGATAATGTATACATATATATATATACACATCTACATGATACAACTATTATGTGCAGTATGATATAATTTACATATGAAATACTCTAAACTTTTTGCTAGAAGATAATTTAAGTTTCTTAGATGTTCTTAACTCCATGGTACGAAATCACTTATATGCTATTATTAACAATGCCGGCACCGTCTTGTGAGAAGCAAGACAACAAATTCCTAGAAAATATGGACATTATATTGAGGTGCACATTGCACTTCAAATATCATAAAGATTTTTTTAATAAATAAAATAGGGTTTCGTCTTCTTTTTATATATTGGCCTTGATACAAAAGAAGACTACAAGTGGCTTAAAAGGGGATTAGAGTAACTTTAAACAAACATCAAAAATATACATTATTCTCTCTAAAAGCTTGCTCCTTCCAAAATTGATTTAATATTATTCATGTTTTCCCTTCTTTGCTTGGTAAACACATTAGCTTCTCCTTTCTCTAATCACCAACTAACTGCTGATTTATGTTGTTTCATCAACTGATGTTTCACCTTCTGTTTCACAATTTCTGGAGGAATTGCTGAACAGCTCACAACACTGCTCATAGAAGAAGTAATACTCAGAGTTCTTGTTCTACACTAATTAATGTCACCCTCGCTCTTTTTTTTTTTTTTTTCCATCTCTGAGAGAGGCCTGGATTTTTCACTCAGTGATGACAAGGCAATTAGATGAAAGAATCCAAACACACACATACACATCAGAGCCAGCATGAGCTTCTCCTTGATGAGTCTGATCACCTTGTCTCAGATAATTTTTATTTTTGTTTTTCTACTCAGAAAATTCAAGCATGGAATTTTTATCAACAACCTACCCTTTCATGTTATCTAAAGCCTGGCTTAA
This sequence comes from Loris lydekkerianus, assembly GCA_963574355.1. Classification (NCBI taxonomy): domain Eukaryota; kingdom Metazoa; phylum Chordata; class Mammalia; order Primates; family Lorisidae; genus Loris; species Loris lydekkerianus. Next base: position 3,589 of record CAUYPK010161656.1, read on the forward strand.
ATCAGTCATTTCAAAGTGGTGTGCAATAGCACTCTGCTCTGATGAACTGTCCTCCCTGATCTGTTTCGGGTCTTTGAATGATCTGTAGCCACCTAACTGGTCCACACAGTTCTGTTCAATTTCATCTTCTGATTTTTCTCAAACTTCTCCATCAGAACATGAAAACTGAGGTCCCTCTTCTGTCTCATTGTCTCTCTCATCTGGGCCCACTGGCTGCAGCAGGTCATCACCAGCCTGCAGCTTTTTTGTGTAGCCGCTGGCAGAAACCTCCACATTAAGAGAGGCTTCCCTCCTGATATCACTAAAGGTTGGATAAAGGTCACTTTTATAGCCAAAACTCTTTATAAAAAATCTCTAATGCACTTGATGTCTCTGTCAAAATACCCTTCAGCATTGGGATGAGAATTTGAGACCATCTGTGGAAAATCGATCATGGTGATACGATCATTTTCATCCAAAATGAGACTGAATTCATTGAAATCTTCATGAATCAGTCCATGGTCCCCGAGTCTTACAATGAACTCCATAGCTTTATTATATACTGAGGCAGGATCTTCAACATAGTGTATCTCACATAGAGGATAACCATTTATGATCTCCATGACCACTGCATGGCCCTTGTAATAAACTGTTTTTGGAATTGGAAATTTCCTCTCAGATTACACCATTATATGGGAAAATTCCTTCATGACAGAGAAATGAGATAAATAAAACCAAGACACATTATGCTTGTGTTTATGATACTCATGCTTGTTTTTCAGATTTTCAAAGGAGGTTCTTTCTAGTTTGTAAAGCTTTAATGCCAATTGCTGTCCTTCATTTTCAACAATGTAAGTACCTAATATTTTGCCAATATCCATTTGGTTTCCAACAGACTCAACAACTTGTCTAGAAGAAAGTGTTTTCAAAGCCAGGTAATCCTACCCTGCATTTGTCAACTTATAGCCTTGGACAGTCTTGGTAAGCTCCCAAGCTATGAGTTTATGTTTCACTAATTCTCTTAAAACTTTAGTACAGCCACCATGTTTAAAGATGGCTATAGAGGAGATCAAAATGGCCAGGAACTATCTCATGGTTCTTCATGCCCATTTCAACTGCAGTCAGAACCCTGAATTTATCCCGACTCAGGTAATGCAACTGGGCCACATTCACCTTCCTCATGGCGGCAGCAGATGGAAGTCCAATCACAGCATCAGTTTCCAAATAATTGATATATAATAAGAGTACAATTTTTATCCATGATAATTAAATTAAACAGAATATCTTTTACCTTAAAAGGTAACTGAGGAGAGAAAAACCTACTCTTCACGGAATTATTTTTATTTTATGTCACATATATTTTGTAGAAGATTATTATTTTCTTTCTTTTTTAAAAATTAAGTCATAGCTGTGCCCATCGGTATGATCATGGGGCATCATACACTAGTTTCATAAACCGTTTGACACATTTTCATCACACCGGTCTACATAGTCTTCCTCGCGTTTTTGTAGTTGTTGTGCCAAGACATTTACATTCTACATTTACTAAGTTTCGCATATATCCTTGCAAGATGCACCACAGGTGTGATCCCACAAGTCCCCCTCCCTGTACCCCCCTACCCCCTCCATCTCCTCCTTCCCCCTATGGTCAGGTCACAACTGGGTTACAGCTTTCATGTGAAAGCCCTAAACTAGTTTCATAGTAGGGGTGGGTATGTTGGGTACTTTTTCTTCCATTCTTGAGATACTTTACTAAGAAAAATATTTTCCAGTTTCATCCATGTAAAAATAAAAGAGGTAAAGTCTCCATCTTTCTTTAAGGCTGTATAATATTCTATGGTGTACATATACCACAATTTATTAATCCATTTGTGGATTGATGGGCACTTGGGCTTTTTTAGCAATTATGAATAGGTTATGTCTCTAACAAAGATTTATTCTTTTCTTTAAACTAAAGCACCAAAAGATCAACTGTGGCATATTCTGGAAATTCCAGATGATTGAGCCATATGCTTAAACAAGGTTGAGGTGAATGAAATAATAAAACCCACCCACTACATGATCAGAAAGCAACTCATTAGCACCAGGATGGTCTGGGTGGCCTTCTTCTCTGGGGAGGATTTAGAGGAGAGCCTGGTGTTGTGAAGGTGCAAGGATCATCTCTGATACCTGACCAAGAGGATCACCATGTAAACACTTGAGAGCAGCATGATTCTTACAAAGGACAAATGCCTGGATAATGACAGACCAAAAAGAAGTATCCTGATGTTAAGATTCATGGTGAAAAGTGAGCAGACTTTATCTTCAGTAGATTTATCTGGTCAAATTATAAGTAGCTATGGTGTAGAAGATCATGCTATGATTAAAAACAAAGTGCAGAAACACAAAACGTATAAAGCATGGATGATTTAATCTGTGCATTTACATTTAAATCTGGCCAACCAGGAGGTCCTGGGGCTGACAGTTATTGCCTGGAGCATGCTCAGAAGGCTGGTGGTGCAGATGAAAAGATCCTTGATCACTCAGTTAAGGTAGAAAAATGCCTCACAATTAAGGTCATTCTGAAATCTCAATGACCCAAAGATTTCTGGAGACCCCAATAACAGCGCAATGAAGAACTTCACCACATGAACAAAGACCAAGTGAAAGGTGGTCAGGTTCATGGGTTTCACCCTGTGATTCAGAGGAAGTATGAAGATGTAGAAAAGGAGGGGAAAGATGTTGGCTGAGATTCCGATACCAGTTTGTAAAAATATGTAGTTTTTGATGGTAACATAAATAAAAAATAAGTTCATGTTGTACTAAAGGTGAAATAGTTGTACATCTGAAAACATTAACAGACATTATCAGTGTTCTTTCATAGTCAAAATTATCACCACCTTAAGGTTTTTTCTCCCCATTTTATCTCTTTCTATGTGATAGAAATGATTAAAAATATAGATGCACAGAAAAGGCTGGATGTAGTATGTACATTTTTATCCCACTTGCACAATGTATTTGATTTCATTGATGGACTTTTCTGTTCTGAAAAAATAATTTTATATTTTTATAAATATGCAGTGTGTGATTGCATGAAATAGAAAAATTATTTTTTTAAGTATTATTTGGGGTCAGGAACTTATGGAACTTAAAACCAGCTGTTTTCAATTATGAAACTTTACAAAAAGTATATAAAACAAAATATGGCTTTTAGTTAAGAAATTCAATTTTGAATTATTTTTTATACATTACAATGGAAATTAAGACCAAAAAGGGTATATAAATTTTAACACAAAATGTTTCAATTTAAAATTATTACCAGCAAGTGAAAATGGTCATCAAATAGAATTATGCTAATGTATCAATTTTTATTTTTCTATTTCAAATTTAAAATCTTTATTATCACAGATGTTTATTTCATTTTTTAAAATAAACGTTCAACAACAAATTGTTTTAAAAATATATAATTTTAGCATTATACAGGTATTTACTGATATAATGCCTCGGTATTTAGTGTGTATAAAGTTTGTGTGCAGTTACAGCCAAACTTTATGGACACCCAATATAATGTCCCAGTGTATATAATCCCTGTATGTGTGCATGTACACACACACACATTTGCACTGCATTAGCATTATTTAAACCAAATAACAAATATAATGTATATGCCTATATATTCAATTCTTATATGCATATATACATACATGTAGTAAGTCCTCATTTAATGTCACTGATGGTTCAAAGCCACTGTGACTTTAAGCAAAATGATGTACTTTATAAGAAAAGAAATTTAACATAGATGACAATTCATCTATGTAGACAATTCATCTACTTATTTATGATTTAAATAAGTGCAAAATTTTTATGGAATAAATAATGTCATTTTGCTTAAAGTTGCAGTTTCTGCAGACCTATCAATGATAATTAAGAACTGATTTGCAATAAACAACCGCACCTCCACTGTCACGTTTGTAAGATGCACCCACTCTGTCTGCTCCTAGAGTTCTTGTCCTTACCCTTTCAGCAACACTGCTTTACTTCTCTGCATTCCCTCTTCAATAAGCAAAACACAAAATGCTGATGAGAATAGAAATGACTCCATAGCATTTGTACAGCTGAGAAAAAGTCAATTTCAATTTCTTAATGGTAAAAAAAACACCAAAACAAATTGCTAGAGAACAAATAATGTTAAGGTGAGTCTTTATGCCATTAGGTCTCCTATAGTCATACTGTTTCTGTCCCCTCAAAATTTATGTTATAACCTTATAAATGGCTGGGTGTGGAGGCCCTTGATAAGGTTATAATGTAAACAACCTAGTGCTCCAGCTGCCAAGGAGAAGGAATATCTCAGAGGAGGAGGCAGCACAAGTTCATGGGAAAGGCCACATGGGCTAGGGACAGGCCTCTTGTCTCAGCAGCATCAGAGGACAAATAAACCCATGATGTTGAGTTGCAGGGAAAAAGACACATTTTGCTGAGGAGTATCTTTCACTTCCATTAAGAAAAAGGCACACTACAGAGTAAAGCACTTGCCTGTGCTTCCAGTTCATGACCAGTTCTTTTCAGGCAAATACCAGTGGACCCTCATTCTAGTTCTTCCTGGACTTGTAATGGGGCTACCACCACCAATGCAGCCTGCGAAGTGGGCAGTGTACAGGTGGTGAGGATTGCTTGGCTGGTTGCTCTGGGGAAATTCTGTTAGATCTGCACCAGAAGAGGGACCCAAGATAATTTCAGATGGATAGGGGCTAGGGAATGGGAGAGGGCTGTGGTGGGGTATGGCTGGCCAAGATCAAGGGGCTGGGAGAGGACTGTGGATGGGGGTCACCAGGCAAGTAGAGGAAACTTGGAGGGGGCTGGGAGTGGGCTATGGAGAGGTTGACTAGGCAGTAACAGGGGGCTGGGAAGAAGCTGAGTAGGGAGGCTACCAGGCAGGGGTTGGGGAGGGACTGTGCAGCAGTGAGGGTTGGCAGGGACTGGGGGTGAGGAAGGGAACATGAAGTGGCAGGGGCAGGCAGGAACAGTGGATGATAAAGAGTTGATAACCTAAATAGGCCCAGGGGGCACAGGAGACGAGGAGGTTCCATGAGTGGTGTTGGGGGAACAGGCTGGTGATAAAGAGGAATGAGTGGAATGTGTGACATGACTGAAGTCAATCAGGGGTAGTAAAAACATTGGTTTGCTAAAACAAAAGACAGAAAAAGATGAAATGTTAGATCTGCACAAGTCATCACAGAGTGATCAAGGAATATTCATTATATATGGATCAGTGAAATGTTAGTATAAAACAGCTCCGTTATCTATCATTCTGACTACATGACATTCTTGAAATGCAAAAATACAAAAACAGTGCAAATCTCAATAGTTGCCAGAGTTTGCAAACAAACAACAGAGATAAAGTGGTAAGGTAAGGGCCCTTTGCGGGCAAGGACAGGGCACCGCATGAGGACACAATGAACAATGAGGCTTTTAGGGTGTCACAACTAACAGAAATGCCCAGTGTAAAGAGTAAAGCTGAATAGAAATGATTAACTTTAGAGAATCTGGTATCAATTTTTGGATTAATTGTAACAAAGGTATTCCACTAAGTGAAGATGTTGTTGACAGCTGCAAATAGGACATGGGGGAGAGGAGAAAGATTGATTCATTTTTGGATTCATTTTTTTAACTTTTTTATTATTAAATCATAGCTGTGTACATTAGTGCAGTCAAGGGGTACAATGTGCTGGTTTATATACAATCTGAAATATTTTCATCAAACTTTTTAACATAGCCTTCATGGCATTTTCTTAGTTATTGTATGAAGACATTTGTATTTTGCATTTAGTAAGTTTTGTCTGTACCCATTCTAAAATAAATCCATTTTGAAGTCAATCCAAAACTCTTCTAAATGAGATAATTCCTTTATTAAAAATAATCATTTAGCTCTATTGTTTCAGGCAGATATCTTCAGGGATGGAGGCAGGACAGGCTCTCACTCTGCCTTCCTGGCTAGAAAGCAATAGTGAGAGTGATGTCATCATAGCTCACTGCAACTTCAAAGTCCTGGGCTCCAGTGATACTTCTGCCTCAGCCTCCCAAAGGGAAAATATTACAAGCATTACCCACACCATGGCCCTGTGAGGAATTTTTATGCCAGTGATCAATAACCAGGTTGTAGGTAGACATGAGCTTGGATTCTTTCCTGCCATTGAATGTAAACCAATCTTGACTTGAAAATGTACATTGACTCTGTGGTGGCAGCAACACTTATGAATAGAAAAATTAAAATATTGCTTCATGAAAAACACTGCTTATACTCTTCATAGGTTTGTCTTACATCTGGGACACCAAGTAATTTCCAATCACTATTCTGAATAGCCTTCATAGCAACAGTAAGTTTTTCAGGTGACCACAATTGATGCAGTACAATGCACTGGTATGAGGGACAGGGTGTTGGTGTGTTACTGTCAGCAAAGAACATGGGTAGTGTCTTCCCAATAGGAACAACTGTGGGCATCTTCCTGACAGAAGTCTAGAGAGAACTAGTAAAATTCAACTGTGATATTGAACATATGATCCCATTGTTTCCTAATTCAAAGCAGAGCCATCTGATGAAATCTGGGTTTCAGGGAGATCATGGTATTTAGAGATGCTATGTGGACCATTCTTTCATGGAGATGAAACCATATAGCAAGGCAGCAGGGCAGAGAGACAGAGAGGAGGGTTCTGATGGTGCAGAGTTGGGAACAGGATCCAAGCCCACTGACAAGCACCTACAAGTGAGAAGGTCATGAGTTCCCTGTGTCCTCAGTTTCTGCACTGTCATATGACAATTGTAATAGGCTTATTTTTTATGATATGAAGAGGTTGAAATGACTCAATTCAGTTGAGTCATGTGGAAGAGGACTGGTCCCTTTGTCATCCTCTGTGTTTGCTAAATTTTAAGGGGAATGAACCGGACACCAGGTAGGGTTCTTCACATACCTCCAGGACAGTCAGGGAAAGAGACTGATTTCTTATCCCTTCCATGGGTATGATGCTCTGCAGCTGTTAGGGAACATCTGACATTATGACTTGTAACACCCACATCAGCCAGTGTGTGGGCAGAGGAGGTGCTGTACCTCTTGTTTTCTACTGAGTGGTTGTGACATTTAGGGAAGCTAAGTGGCGTTTAGCATCATATCATGAATAAGTAATGGATCTGCCATGGGAAGTGTACATAATTCCATGGCTCAGACCTCTTATGACTGGAACCTGATCACCATATCCTGGACAAATGATGAAGGAGCTCTCCTGACACTCTTTCTCTAGTATTTCTATCCATTGTTCAAGAAGAATCCAAGTTGATGCCCTAGAAGACATGCCTGGAAAAAGGGGTTTCACTGATCATGACACGTCTCTCTCCTCTAAGTTATGCATCTACCATCCCTAATGTGGTGCTGTTTCCTCTAAAGGAAATCATCTAGAGTCATGGCATTACATCTGTAGACTAATTCCCCCAGTACTGTCATGCTGCAAGCTGATCCTCAGGTGACCACACTGAATGACCGGTATCTGCTTGTCCCCAACTGTGCTTAGGACACTGTGAAAATCTGCCTCATATTTTTTTATTATTATTAAATCATACCTGAGTACATTAATATGATCATAGGGCACCTTACATGGGTTTTATGAACAGTTTGACACATTTTCAACACACTGGTTAACATAGACATCCTGGCATTTTCTTAGTTGTGGCATTAAGACATTTATATTCTATATACGCAAAGGTTCACATGTACCCTTGTAGGATGAATCACAGGTGTAATCCAACCAATTATCTTGCCTCTGCCAATCCTTCACTCTCTTGTCCCTCCCTTTCCCCCTTACTCATATTCTTAGGTTACAACTGGGTTATAGCTTTCATATGAAAGCCATAAATTAGTTTCATGGTAAGCCTGAGTACAGTGGATAGATTTTCTTTCATTCTTTAGATACTTTACTAAGAAGAGTATGTTCCAGCTTGATCCATGGAAACATGAAAGAGATAAAGTCTCCATATTTATTTAAGGCAGCATTATATTCCATGGTGTACATGTACCACAATTCATTAATCCATTCGTGGATCAAATGGCACTTTGGCTTTTTCCACGACTTAGTAATTATGAATTGGGCTTAATAAACATTCTGGTATGAATAACTTTGTTATAATGTGATTTTTGGTCTTCTGGGTATATACCTACTAAAGGAATTATAGGATTGAATGGCAGATTTATTTTTAGATCTCTAAGTGTTCTCCATATATCTTTCCAAAAAAAAAAAAAAAAAAAAAAGTATTAATTTGCATTCCCACCAGCAGTGCAGAAGTGTTCCCTTTTCTACACATTCATGCGCACATTTCTGCTCTTGGGATTTAGTGATATGGGCTAATCTTACTGGAGTTAGATGATATTTCAAAGTAGTTTTGATTTGCCTTTCTCTGATGATTAAAGATGATGAGCATTTTTCCATGTGTCTGTAGGCTGTGCACCTGTATTCTTCAAAAAAGTTTATCTTCAAGTCACTTGCCCAGCCTGTGATGAGACCACTTGTTCTTTTCTTGTTTATATGTTGAGTTCTCTGTGGATTGTGGTCATTAAACCTTGGTTGGAGACATAACCTGCAAATGTCTTCTTCCATTCTAAGGGGTGCCTGCTTGCTTTACTTACTGTGTTCCTGGCTGTGCAGAAGCTTTTTAGTTTGATCAGGTCTCAGTAGTGTATTTTTGAAGCTGCTTTAATTGCCTGGGGTGCCCTTCTCATAAAATATTCCTCAGATCAATTTTTTCAAGAATTTCAATGCACTCTCTTCTAGTATTGTTATAGTTCCATGTTTGAAGTTTAAATCTTTAATCCACTGAGAGTCTATTTTAGTTAATGGTGAAAGGTGTGGGTTCATTTTCAGTCTTCTGCAGGTTCTGTTCAATATAAATTCTTTTTTCCACTGAATGTTTTTAATTGGCTTGTCAAAGATCAAATAACATTCAGTAGCTAAATTCTTCTCTTGGTTTTCTATTCTGTTCCAGACATCTACTTCTCTGTTTTTGTACCAGTACCATGCTGTTTTGATCACTATTGATTTGTAGTATACTGTGAGGTCTGGTAGCATGATTCCTCCTGCTTTGTTTTTATTTCTGAGTAATGTCTTGGCTATTCAAGTTTTTTTCTGATTCTGTATAAAACAAATTATTATTTTTTCAAGATCTTCAAAGTAAGACAGTTGAGCTTCAATAGGGATTGCATTCAAATTATATA
>CAUYPK010161659.1:0-10233 GCA_963574355.1 Loris lydekkerianus
AAAGGGCCAAGGAAGGGGAAGGGAGGGGGGAGGTTTGGGTGTAGGGAGGGTAATGGGTGGGGCCACATCTATGGTGCATCTTAGAATGGGTACAGGTGATTGCACTAATGTACACAGCTATGATTTAACAATAAAAAAAAAAAAAATTAAAAAAAAAAAAGAAAATGCCATGAAGGCTACGTTGAATAGTTTGATGAGAATATTTCAGATTGTATATGAAACCCGCACATTGTACCCCTTGATTGCACTAATGTAAACAGCTATGATTTAACAATAAAAATAAATTTTAAAAAAAAATCTATTTGTAAAAAAAAAAAAAATGACCTGCCCATAACCACGGGCAGCAAAATTGAACATTTTGTTACTTTCACCAGACAAGATACTCACTAAACCCAGCAAGTGAGTTCTGAGTGGCTATCTTGTGTATTAAAAGTAGCAAAATACAGCAAAGAAGAGTATGTGCCCATGAAGCCTAAAATACTTACTGTCCATTAACTGGCCCTTTACAGAAAAGCCTGCTGACCCCTTAACCACATCCTAACCCTCCCCAGAGGAACTCTCATCCTACATTTTGTTTCCTGGAGCACAGACAGGAGTCGTCCTGCTCACACCCTCACGGTGGCTCCTCCGCATGCCTTACTGACCCGCTGCAATTATAAATGTCCTCTGTCTGCCAAACTAGCAAGCTCCAAGTTGCACTGTGGACTAAAAATCAAGCCAGTGGATCTGGCTTTCTGGAAAACTTACTTTGAGATGGAAGCAGGCCACGATGGGCAGTTTCTTCATGGTGAGCTGTTTGGTGGACTCTTGGTAGCTATGGCATCCACTGCACTTGATCTTGGCACTGCTCCCCAAGTGCTCCGGTCTGGTGAACCTGCCAGACACATAACCGGGATGAGGAGACCGGGATGAGGAGAAAAATTCTATCACTTCTGGGTTGCACCTGTGGCTCCAGGAGTAAGGGCGCCGGCCCCATATACAGGAGATTGTGGGTTCAAACCCGGCCCCGGCCAAAAATTGCAAAAAATATTTCTATCACTTCTGTGTTTTTGGGAGAGATCTCAATGGGTTGAGATCTCTCCCAAAAACACACACATGCAGTGAAGGACATTTGTAATTTCACAATGAAAGAGGAATTATTTTTTCCTCCAACTTCTTTGACTTTTAAGAAACATTTATCTTAAAAATATTTTGTTTAATTCAAAGGCCTAGGGAAATTTCTAATTTCATACCATATTCAGTTAAATATGACCCAGAAAAATGAAAACTTAACATTTATACAAAGACTACGTATGAATGGTTATAGCAGCTTTACCCACAACAGCCAAAAACTGGAAACAACCCAGATGTCCTCCAACAGGCGAGTGGTTAAACTGTGGTACAGCCACACATGAAACACTGGTCAGAGGTGAAAAGGGGCAAACCAGTGATCCACACAACAGTGTGGGTGAATCTCCAGGAATACGGTGAGTAAAAAAAACTAATCCCAAAGGTTACACATTATATAATTTCATTTGCATAATCCTGAAATGTTGGATCTGCAGACCTGAAGAAACCCACGAGGGCAAGGGCTCAGGAGGGGGCAGGAGGCACAGCTGTGGGAACCTTGTGGATGGAGGGACTGGGACATCCTGTGTCACCCTCACCATCTGGCTGTGCTGCCAGCCACAACACTGCAGGACACTGGGTAAACGGTACATGGGACCTGGCTGTCATTTCTCACAACTGCAGGGGAACTACAACTATCTCAACATAAAAAGGTTAACTAGAGTTCATTCTTCTAGTGACAGGAGCCAGACTAGCCAAAGCGCCTGTGAGCAGCGCCCACACCCAGGGTTTGCCTCCCCTCACCATCACCGTACTGGTCCAAAGCTGGGCCCACTTGGACCACAGGAACTTAGTGGACAGATCACCCTGGTCCTAGAGCAGCACTGCTGGACACAACCCAACACCCCAATGTCCAAAGAGCCACAGATGCCCCCGGGTGAGGGAGGTCCACCTGGTGTGGACCCGCCTGCCCTACAGCTCCCTCCCACTGCCACCCAGCTCTGACAGAGGAGACCTGGTGGAGTGTCCCTGCTATAGGCACAGCCACTCTCCACCCAGGTGCCAAGTCACTCTGGCTAGGGATCCGAGGGTTTGTGCCCAAGAACACCATGGGAGTATGCTCCAGCCTCTCAAGGCTGAGCTTTGCCCTCCCCACTGAGTCCAGAGCCTGTGGCCCCAGGACGCTCACTGTCTTTACGAAGCTGTGGCCTGAAGAGCCTGGGCTGCAAATGGGCACGGCCTCCCAATGAAATGGTACACAGAGGCAGGGGAAATCCTGTAATCCAACCACTCTGGAGGCCAAAGTGAAAGGATCCCTTGAGCTCAGGGGTTCAAGACCCCAGCCTGGGCAAGAGTGAGAAAAAAAAAAAAACCTAGGCAGGCATTGTGGAGGGTACCTACAGTCCCAGCTACTCAGGAAGATAAGGCAGGAGGATCACTTAAGCTCAGGAATTTGAGGTTGCTGTGAGCTGTTCATACCAGAATTTTGCTCTTCAATAGGTTCTTGGTCTCAGTGATTCGAAGAATGAATCCGCAGACCACAGATCAGTGGTAAGACAGCATTTATTTACAGAAAAGAATACAGAAGTGCCAGAGCTCCTGGCAGAGAGAGAAAACCCAAGTTGGGAGAGAAAAGCTCTCTCTCCGTCTGTCTCTGGGCTCTTTGTCTAGGGGTGTATACACACACACATACTCTCACACACACATACTCTCACACACACACACACACACACACACACACACACACATATAGTCCCATGAGGCCCTCGGTAGTTATATTTAGCTGGGCTTGGTAGTTACATTTAGCATGTCTGGGACATCATGTCTGGGTCACAAATGAATGAATGGCTACAATCCCTTTCATTCCCAGGCCTAGGAAATGGGGTCCCCCTGCCTACCCTCCAGCCCACTGGTTCTGCTGCTTGCTGCCACGCACCAACATTGCCAAGGCGGAGGTAGTCGGTCCACACCCCCCAGCTCCATGAGCTGGCTGGGATGCCACTTGTCCTGTATCACTGTGACACCACAGCACTCTACCCAGGGTGACAGAGTGAAACTCTGTCTCAAAAAAATTATAATTAAAATTTTAAAAACCCTAGGTATTTGGGGAATTTTCTAGCAGTAGGGAGAGATTATGTGACAAAGTGACATGTTAAAAGCACTTCTGGCGGTAGCTATTAACAATAAAACTCATAAAACAGGGGCAGTGCCTATGGCTCAGTGGGTAGGGCGCTGGCCCCATATACTAAGGGTAGCAGGTTCGAACCCGGCTCCTAACAAACTGCTATTAAAATAGCTAGGTGTTGTGGCAGGCACCTGTAGTCAGAGGCTGAGGCAAGAGAATCACCTAAGCCCAGGAGTCGGAGGTTGCTGCGAGCTGTGACGCCATGGCAGTCTAACAAGGGCGATAGAATGAGACTGTCTCTAAAAAAAAAATAAATAAACTGGTATAACAGACTTTTAGTACAGTGTATACCAAATTTTAAAATCTGAAAAACAGGCTCTATGCCCATAGCTCAAGTCAGTAGGGTGCCAGCCACATACACTGGAGCTGGTGGGTTTAAGCCCAGCCCAGGCCAGCTAAACAGCAATGATACTGCAACAACAAAATGGCCAGGTGTTGTGACGGGCACCTGTAGTCCCAGCTACTTGGGAGGCTGAGGCAAGAGAAAGGCTTAAGCCCAAGAGTTAGAGATTGCTGTGACCTGTGACACCACCACACTCTACCAAGAGCAACATAGTGTGGCGGCGCCTATGGCTCAAAGGGGTAAGGGCACTGGCCCCATATACCAAAGGTGGCGGGTTCAAACCCAGCCCCAGCCAAAACTGGAAAAAAAAAAAAAAAAAAAATCCCATTTTCCCACATCTGAGTTTAGAAAGCCCTTTCTCATGCTCTAAAAATCCTGCCATCTCACCTGGACAGGGCAAGGAGCCAGCTGGCCAAAGCTGAGCCTGCTTCATCAGCTGCTTTGTGGGCTAGTCTCAGGTGGACTTGGGAAAGGAGCCGCACTGCCCACACAGGCCCACAGAGGACCACACAGGCGGGCAGCGCCTGTGGCTGAGTAGGGCGCTGGACCCATATACTGAGGGTGGCAAGTTCAAACCCGGCCCCAGCCAAACTGTAACAAAACATAGCCAGGCGTTGTGGTAGGCACCTATACCAGCTCCAAGTCCCAGCTACTTGGGAGGCTGAGGCAAGAGAATCGCCAAAGCTCAAGAGCTGGAGGTTACCGTGAGCTGTAACGCCATTGTACTCTACCAAGATTGACAAAGTGAGACTCTGTCTCTAAAAAATAAAATAAAATTAAGAGGCCACAGAGGTCAGCCAGACCACACAGACCATGCAAAGGCCCACACAGGCCAGAGGAGTGCACAGATCCCTGGGCACCGTCCCCATGGGGTCCTTTCCACGTCCTCCTCCCACCAGTCTGCATGCAAAGTTTCAGTTGTGCTGAAATTCGTGACTAAATTCAACTTAGTGGCAGACTCTCTTGAAAAATGTTTTTGGTTTTGTTTATTTTTCAAATTTAAAATGTGGTGCTCCACTTTATACCCAGTCCTGTCAGTGTAACAATGGTGACACATTTTAAAACTCTAAACATGCAACTTTGGTCCTGTGGACTCTGTGGCAAAATAAAAGCCACGGAGCCCACACCCCCTCAGGGGCACCTCCACTCACTGAGGGCTCTTCTACCCAAAGCCTTGAATTAGTCCAAGTAAGAGAAAATAAAGACTGTAGAACACCAAACTCAACTAAAATAAAAGTTTAGGGAGCTTCTCTGGTCTCTCTGCAATTGAATGCTACAGCATTCAAACATATTTCACAGCAGTCACATCGACCAAATAAGCAGAAGTGCCGATGCCCACCTAACTATTCTAATTGCCTACACAGGTGGTGGTAGCACGAGCTCCTAGCTCACACCGAGTGCAGCTCACTAACCACGTCAGGGGCAAGAGCTGCAAGTCCTGCTCTTTGGCCCATGGTTCCTGCACATGGGTCTGATCATGCGGACACCCACATGCAGCCGGTGGACAGAGAGAAAGGCAAACCAGCAAGTGCAGCTGAGGGCCATCCTGCCCGTTCCCAAAGCTGTCTCCAGGCAAGAACAGCAAAGCCTGGTTTGGAACTGACCAGCCCCTTCTTCTGGACAACCTTCCCACAAGGAAGCCTCCGGGCAAGCTGCTCACCTTCGCAGGCAGTCTGTGAGAGTGGTGGTCCCCGAGACGTGGCTCTCTCCGTTCACCACACTGCCCTCACTCCCTGGGCTCAGGGGCCAGAACGGGGTGGAAGAGCCAGGCAGGTCCAAACTGATGTCCCAGAAGGGGTCTATCGTGGTAGAGACACCGCTAAGAACACAGGGAGGGAAGACACAGGTGAGGACAGCTGCCCACTGAGGCTCCCTAGCCACGCCAAGTGAGGCGCCCCACCCCGCTTCCACACTCCACCCTTTTGCCCAAGCAACACCCCACAGGTCAGACATTGGACAGAAGGAACACCATTAATCGGACCTTCCAGGCTCCCAGGGTGGCCCGGGAAGGGATGTGTGTGAACTTGCAACTAGGCAAGTCTCTACATCCAGACCACCACCATCAGTTAGGGATCTTCTTAAGACTACAGATCTACAGGTCCCAGTCCAGGGGCTCTGAATCCTTGCATCCATCTCAGCTGACCTGGGAACTGGAATCTGCTACCCTGGGTGACAAAGGGACCTCGAGGCACCCTTCACAGAGAGTGCCTGGACACTTAAGGATGCACTGAACAAGGCCAATTCCCTCCTAGAGACCTATATATACTTATATAAAGTTATATACTTACATAAACATAAAACACTCACAGATTAGGAAATGTACTATTAAGTATTTACCAGGTTTTTTTTGGAGACAGTCTTACTCTGTCACCCTGGGTAGAGGGCCAGGGCATCAGACCTCACAGAAAACTCAAACTCTTGGGCTCAAGAGATCCTCCTGCCTCAGACTCCTGAGTAACTGGGACTAGGGGCACCTGCCACCACATTTGGCTAGTTTTTCTATTTTGGGAAGAGGCAGGGTCTCACTGTTGCTCAGGCAAGTAAACAGGCTTTAAAACTGAGAAAATTGTGTTGTGGCGGGCGCCTGTAGTCCCAGCTACTCGGGAGGCTGAGGCAAGAAAATCGCCTAAGCCCAAGAGCTGGAGGTTGCCGTGAGCTGTGATGCCACAGTACTCTACCAAGGGCAAAAAAAGTGAAACTCTGTCTCTAAAAAAAAAAAAAACTAAGAAAATTGGCTCGGCGACCTTAGCTCAGTGGTTAGGGCACCAGCCACATACAGCAGAGGGGGCATGTTCCAACTCGGCCCAGGCCTACTAACCAACAATGACAACTGCAACAAACAAAATAGCCAGGCGTTGTGGTGGGTGCCTATAGTCCCAGCTGCTTGGGAGGCTGAGGCAAGAGAATCACTTAACTCTAAGAGTTTGAGGTTGCTGTAAGCTGTGATGCCACAGCACTCTACAGCTGACATAGTGAGACTGTCTCAAAAAAAAAAAAAAAGACTGAGAAAATCTCCTAATGGAATGCAGCAGTTAAGGGCCTGCAAGGAGGCCCAAAATACTCAGAACAAGTGCGGAGGCCCCAAATGACGTATGGTCCTTACAAAAAACTGCACCTTTGATATGGGCCCCTCTGTCCTGCCCATACCCAGCTGGCTTATGCAGACTACAAATAATGATCCACTGCAGGTCCAGGGTAATTCTAGTGACCAGGTTTTTGAAAAATTGACCTGGAATAAAAAACAAAGCCAGGTGCAACAGTGAGTGCCTGCTGTCCCAGCTACTTGGGAGGCTGAGGCAAGAGGATCGCTTAAGCCCTGGAGTTTGAAGCCACAGTGAGCCATGATGCCATGGCACTCAGGGCAACAGAGTTAGACCTATTTCTAAAAATAACTAACAAGGTACACTGAGGTTGAGTAAGAGGGTTCCTCTATCCTAAAAGGCCAGTGCATTTTTTTTTTCTGGCACTAGAAGCTTGGAGCACTAAGCAGAGGTCACACCTGAAAAGAATCAGCACCACCTCATGAGAGAAAATGGAAAAGGAAACCACGAGCTCATTAAGAGTGACCCACGCACACTTGGAACACACGTGTCAGACCCTGCCACTCACGACCTGGCCCTCCATGAACATGGGTATTTTATTTGGTTCCTGGTGCCAAGAACAAATGTAGGGAAGCTCCCAAGAGCACACTGCTGGACACTGAAACCCCAATACAAAGTGCTGTACACCCCTCAGGGCATCCCCTCTCCAAAGGACGGGCCACCCACCCAGACCTCACACTAGGGCATTTGATAAAACCACTCAGGTGGTCAGGTGCTGCTGCAGACTGACCACTGTGAAGAGTCCAGAGACTGTGGTCAAGATGGGCTGGTGGTACTGGTACCCACCACGCTCTAGGTCTGACCCTGACCTGTCAGGGCATGCATGAGCAGCCTCACACTTACTGGCAGACTTGGCAGGTGACGTCCGACTGCAGCCCTCCTGTGAAGATCTGGTCTATGATGCAGTTGCAGTGATTGGGGTTGTTGGCCTTCTTCCCATTGTCATCACCTGGGGACAGACCATGTTTTGTGATCAGCATCCATGCACCATGAAGACGCCTAGTCCTCAAGAGGGTCCATATTGGCCCAGCAGAAACCCAAAGCAGCCAGAAGTGCCGACATGGTGGTACTCATTTCAACAGACAAGACTTGGCTGAGGGCCCCGTTGCTATTTGAATGTGATGAGAAATCTGAGCATGTAAATTCCCAACACTCTTCTATTCCTCATTCCCTAAGAACTCTAAGGAATGCCCAGTAACTGGGGCAGAGTTAACAACTACTTCTTTCATATACAGGAAAAGCAAAAACATGTTTCCAGTGAGACAAATGTACTGTAGGCCAAATCTCCCTGGGGATGAGCTCCCAGCAATCCCAACTACATACAGCGGTGCCCTCAGATCAGAAAGTAACTCTCCAGGCCACCACAGGCGGCAGTGTGTCCCCGTCAGCTGTACCCAGAGAAGCACCACTCCTGTCCTTCACTCAACACACTCTTTTACTTATGTGTTGTAGGTACACGAATAACACGTATGCAGCAAAATGCCACACACAGAGCTTCATTCAGCTGAACAGAGGGATATCAGCCATCTGTACATATGTCAGACATCATGAAGTTAAATTATTAGAGGAATAATGGTTTGAGGTTTGACAGCAGAAAGTTTAAGATTAAGGAGATAGGTGGTAGAGCAAGACGGTGGCCGAGTAACGGCTTCCTTGTAACCAGGCACAGTGAGATTGGGGAGAGAAGACTCCAGGCATCTCTGGCTGGTGGAATCTGCGCAGGAACAGCCCTTTGGGTAAACAGGGAGACAGAAAGAGACTTTTGGACTCCAAGAGAACAAGGGCAGCGGAGAACTGGCAAATGGCTGCGTTCCTTCCACCTGAG
Organism: Loris lydekkerianus; assembly: GCA_963574355.1. Lineage (NCBI taxonomy): Eukaryota > Metazoa > Chordata > Mammalia > Primates > Lorisidae > Loris > Loris lydekkerianus. The sequence goes on from CAUYPK010161659.1 coordinate 8,502, forward strand.
GCCGCCTGCAGCTGCAACTACAGCAGCGGTGAGGCTGCAAACCAGGAAGGCCTTCCCTGTGGGCTGTTTTGATATTTTTGAACTTGGACACTTGGCTGAATTACCTGGGGAGAACTTGGGTGAGAGTGAGAATTTAAGCATTGTCTAGAGTCCCAGACTGAGCCACCAAGCCGGAATGGAGCTAATAATTTTGTTCGGCTGTGGGCTGCCTGTACAGCCATAGTGGGAGAACTGCCCCTGCAGGGTCCACACTCAGGGTCACAGAGCAAGGATTGGGCTGGGAGACCTTGGGCAAGTAATCTAGTGACTGAGCAGCCCAAAGGTGGGGACTGAGACACTAGGGAAGAGCAGAGATTTCAGTGTTAGGCACTAACAGGGCTGCCCTACAGCCTTGGCCCTCAGGTGCACAGAGTGAGAGCAGCTTTGGTGCAATGGGTAAGCGGGCAGCCACTTTAGGAGATATGCCAGCGACAAGCATTTTCCTGGGAAAGCTTCTACTTAGCCAAGGTTAACAGTTTGAAGTGTCTTTTAAGTGGGTTGAGGAGAGATTTAGGCTTTCAACCCTGTGGAGTTCGAGAAAACAGCAGAGGCCTCCAGTCTCTACCTCATATAGCTGTATCAGCATTGTGATTAACATCTTATATCCCACAGCTCAGCGCCTGTAGCTTAAGCAGCTAAGGCACAAGCCATATACACCAGAGCTGGCAGGTTCAAATTCGGCCCAGGGCTGTCAAACAACAATGACAACTACAACCAAAAAATAGCCGGGCACTGTGGTCCCAGCTACTTAGGAGGCTGAGGCAAGAAAATTGCTTAAGCCCAGGAGTTAGAGGTTACTGTGAACTGTGATGCCACGGCACTCTACCCAGGGCAACAGCTTGAGGCTCTGTCTTTTTCAAAAAAAAAAAAAAAAAAATACACCTCATACCCCAGAAGATCACCTGCTGCCCAGACAATATTCAGCAAGATATATACACTGCTTTGGGTTTTTTAAATTTCTTTTTTTATTTCAACATTTTCCCTCTAGATTTTTCTTTTTTTCTTCCCCCCTTTCTTTTCTTACTTCATTTTTCTAGTTTAAATATAATTTTCCATTGTTGCCTTCTTTCACAATTAGAACTTCATTTTTGCTAGTATTTCTGCCCCTATTATTTGGTTTTCCCCCCAATCTTATCCCATAAGGTTTTCTGTTTCTTTGTTTGGTTTGATTCATAGTATTTTTGTCTTTCCTCTCTACCTGGTAGAGGTGGGGTACTGTGTCTGAACAGGCTGGCAAAGAGCTGCTGACCTCAAAGGAACCACCCAACAGAGCACCCCCAGAGGTTGGGGGTTTTTAAGGTTGGGTCAAAGTTCCCTACTGTGCATCTTTATTACTCCTGTCTCCCTCTTTCTGTGCCTCTGTTCTTTCGGTCAATATTCCCTTTTACTCACCCCCTCTCTCCTTTCTCTTCTTTATTTTTTTTAAATCCTTTTTCCCTTCTTGCTCTTCCATCTTCTCATTCTTTTAGTGCTGTACCAAAAGGACTCATCAAAACCTTAAGCCAGAAGCACAGTAACTTAAAGAGCAAGAGGAAGTGAAAGGAAAATTAGGGCAAGGAAACAGATACATAAAAACACCCATGAAGAAGAATCAGCAGAAAAATCCTGGCAACATGAAATACCAGTCCAGACCAACCCCTTCAAGGGACTGTGAGGTAGCTACAGCAGAGGATTCCACCTATAAAGAAATGTT